>KK106981.1:9137873-9165097 GCA_000611775.1 Umbilicaria muhlenbergii
GGCGGGCGGGGAGGGAGGGTAAGGGATTTGGAGGGAGAGGGATAGGTTGGGGGAGAGGGTTAGGGCCGCGATGCGCGAGGTCGAGATCTTGGTGTAGAGGGTTGCGAGGGCTTTGGCGAGGGAGGAGGAGGAGAGGAGGTGCGGGTAGAGGGTTGATGGGGGGGTTTCTGGAGGGGTAGGATTGGTTAGATCGGAGGAGAAAGAGGGGACGGGAGGGGAGAGGAAAGAGGGGCGGACGCACTGTTCTCTTGTGCTTTCCGGGTCAGCTTTAGGATTAGTTGGGACTGTTCCCAGACGTAGCCGGAGCGGGCTTGTTCCCATTTTAGCGCGCGGGAGAATTTCTTCACGACGTGGTCGTACATTTCTGTGACGCGGAGGTGGTGTTCAAATGGTGGGGGGTTGAGCAGGAAGACGACGTTGAACATGGTCAAGCCTGTCGTTGTGGTGGCATTGGCCGTTTCCTTCTTGGTCTCGTTGCTCGTACCGTTCTTCTCCTCGCCGGCATTGGGATCGGAAGCCCTCATTGCCGCTTCCATATCCGGAACAGCCCCTTGTCCATCTTCCCCTAACGAATCTCCCATGGCAGGCCCAGCATCCAACCCCGGCGTTAATCCACCCTCCTTATTATTATCCTCCTCCATGATCTTGCCCTCTCCATTCCCCACCCCCTGCACCCCGGTCCCCACCTTCTCGTCCGACCCCTCGCTCACCCCCATCTGTTTCCTCGCCTTCTTCTTCTTCTGCCACAGCCCATCCTCACGCACAAACACCGGCCACCCCAAATACACCAGCCCGTCCAACGTCATCTCGAACTTCTTCTTATGGAACGTCCTCGCCGGCGCCAGGAGCTGCGTCAGACCCATAGAGCCGAATAACAGCCCATTGCCCGCCATCCTCTGCTTATCCTCCTGCCCTGGCGCGCCCTCCTTATCCGGCGACGACGAGCCATCCTCGTCTGCGTCGGGGTCCCCTCGGCCCTCTTCCTCCCTGGCCTTGTGCACGCGACTGCGGCGGTTGAGCATTGCGGCTTTCTTGCGGCGGAGGGTGCCGGAGGAGGAGCTGTGTGCGTCGGATTCATCGCTGGAGGTGGTGGGTAGGTCGGTGTCGTAGTCGCGGTTTGGTTTGGTTTTCGGGTCGGTGAGGGGTGGGGTGTCTTCGCCTGGTCGGGGGGGGTAGTGGAAGACGGTGTTGGCGCCGGTGCGGGATTTGATGACTAGGACGATGCCGATGAGACATGGGTTTGGAGGGAGGATGGGTGATGCCATTGTTGTGCTACATTGTAGGGATCTCGGTTGGGAGGTTGTGGGTGGGCGCCAATGAATGAGTTATGTAGAGATTGGGGAAGTGGTGCATTTTTCATGTGAAGAGGACAGCTGGGGCTTCGAGATTGGCGCAGGAGCCAATAGCACAGTGGGTGATACGTCAGATAATGCCAAATTCAGTAGCTGTATCTACAATATAGAGTACAAATTTCTCTACACCAACGCCAAACGCGCTATGCAGCCTCCTCTCAACGCCATCCATCCCTCCCAAGCTCACGCCCCTGAATACCCCAACCCGGCCGCCCCCCAATCACGAAATCTTCTTCCCATCATCCCTAACCCTCAACTTGGTCGCCCCCCCCGCATGTCCCGGTATCCCCTCCCCCTTCCCCTCCTCCGCAAACCCCAGATTCCTAAACTCGTCCGGCGCCATAAGATTACTATTTCCCCACCCACCTCCCGTCAGCCGCATGTCCCACTATGCGTGAAACACAACACACCAAAGACCGCCAAGAGCCTGCAGGGACGCACGAGAAAGGACAACATACTGCTCCATCCGACACCTCAAATACTCCTTCGCCATCATCCGACACTCATAATCATTCGCACCCATCACGCGCCGCAAGCAGCGCAGGTAGTCGGCGATCAGCGGTTTGCATTCGCCTGGCCCGGTATCAGTTGCCCGTAGACGATTTTCTAAGAACCGCGGAGATATGGAACGCACCATCATGATCGAGCGGGAAGGACCCGCGCTCTGGTCTACGGTACCAAAAAATAGGTTAGCTGGTTTTTGATGTTGTGGCGGCGGACCCCGACGGTTTTGGGTGGGGGGGCGGAGGGGGGCTCACGGCGTCGGTTTGGTCGAGATCTGGCGCCCGCCGGGGCCGCCGAAACTCATGAGGTTGCAGTGTCAGGGACGGTCCTCCGCTGGATTCTCCGATAATGACAGTCGGGTGATCTAGGTCATGTAGAGGCTGGGTGGATGGTTTGGGTAAGGTAGGAAGCTGCAGGTATCATCAGCCGAGGGATCTACGGCTAGGGCAGCTTTGTTTCAGCGGCGGTATGAATTGATGCAGGAGTCACGCTGGTTATGAATACCTATCTATATCCATTGTATAACCCCGAACTTGTGAACATAACATACTGCATCCAGACTCAGAAGGGAGCATGGCCGCTTCAGAGGGAGCACTGCGAAAGCATAGGGGAGTAGGGAGGAACCTGTTCTATCGTCTCACCACTCTTGCGCGGCGCCCCCCGTATTCCATCACTTACAGTACGGGTAGAATCAAGCTCCTCACAGCATTGACCATTATTACACAGAGTCTGAAGGTCAGGATCCTTCGAAAGCTGCTAGCCGGTCAGTATATGGCCGGCGGCTAACCCTAGTCATTAACCCTAATCGTACAACAGCCGTAGCACCGTCGAAGACTGGCCAATTCTTGCAGCCAGCTAGCCCGCCTATCTCATATCCGTACAGGACGAGGTGGACGAAGTCAAACTTGCCGTAAGCCATGCGAGACATCTAGAAGGGTCTTTAGACTCATGGCGCACGACGCGTAGAGAAATTCAAAGAAGACGGTCTAGAGGACAGGGCCTTAATAGAAGATGCTAGTAATAGAGAACTATGTTTCATCTTCATAAAGAAAGAAGGTCGAAAAGTTCGTGCCAGTAGAATCACTGGCAAAGGGCTGTGTAGAAGCAACGAATGTTTCATCACTTCTCAGTGCTATCTAGGATGTTGATTCCTGTCGTGCAGCGATCTCCTCCTCCAACATCTTAGCTATCTTTTTATCTCCGTTCTTCTGCGCCACTTCTACGGCAGTTAAGCCGTCTGTGCCGACAAAGTAGAGGTTCGGCTTTGCTGTCAATAATTCTCTAACAGTATTCGTTTGATGATACCCTACGGCGGAGCGTAGCGCTGTGTATCCGTCGGACGTGCGTTGATCCACGTCAGCATTGTGATCCAAAAGAACCCGCATAGCTTTCCAGTGGCCTCGTCTCGCAGCTCGGTATAATGGTGTTGTCTTTGTGTCACTCAAAGCATTCACGTCAGCTCCTGCTTTGAGGAGTAACCTCACTACCTTCCTGCTTCCTTTTTCCGCGCCAAGATGCAAAGGCGTCTGATTTCTGCTGTTTCGTATGTCAACTATAGCACCAGCGTCAAGTAACAGCTTGACTGCGTCCTTTCCTTGCGATGCTGCCCAGTGCAGCGGTGCTAGACCATCACGGTCCTGGAAGTTAATGTTGACATCATTTCGACTTATGAGCATTTTGACCAAAGCTTTAAATCCTCGCTCGGCCGCTATCGACAACGGCGTTTGACCCAGTGAAGTAGAAGGGTCAGCCGAAGCGCCGGTGTTCAGCAGGCGACTGGCGAATCTGAACATACCAAAGTACGCGGTGAGGTGCATTGCAGTGATGGAGGCTGGATCTTCATCGTGACGAAAATCTTCTGGATGTCCTGCAATCAGGGCTTGACTGCAGCTTGATACTGCACCGTCGTTAAGGAGAAATCGTAACAGGGCGGCCTCTGTATCGCTTTGTATATCATCAAGGCTGTGGTACCCCCATGCGGACGAAACATATCCCAGTAACGCATTGTGTTCTATGCGGGACTCAAACGCCTTTGGGGTCCGGCAGTAGCCTGCCTGAAACTCATCGAACAATAGATACGTTATGCAAACCGTCAGAATGCTATCCTGAGCGCTAGGGTATCGTGAATCTCGGACACGGTCCAAATACTCCTTCAAAGTATAATCTAGGGAGGTCAGAAGCGGCTCATTCCACGAGGATGGAGCGTTATACGCACGAACAAGACGTACATTGCTGTTCTCGTCGACTATAATCAACCCAGCGCAGACATCGATTATTACGTTTTCGTCGGGTAGAGCATCAAGCTCGGTCTTTGTAGAGGTTTTTTCAACAGCCAATGCATGCTGGAGCTCAGTTATAGACAATGGTCTAAGAGCGAATGATATCCATAATAGCGTTTTGTTCGCCAACTCTCTATCGTCCTGATTTTGGTTTTGGATCCGCTCCAATGCTTCTTCATATGTACCATCTATACCTTCATGTAGGTTCTTGAGAGCAGTATAAATTGCTTTCCGGTTATTTTTGTTTACTAACGAGTCCATGTGTAGTTGAACAAGCAGGAACCTAAAATGAATATTAGAATCTAAGGCTAGCCGTAGAAAATATAGGATTCTTACATGCCACCGGCTCTCGGAAGAATTCCATTGATAATCGCAGTCTCCAAACCCTGATCCGCTTTCACGTGCCGTGCAAGACGACTCTCACGTTGAATACGCCGAAGAATGTAGTTGGTTGCGTCTTTGTCGCTCGCGTATATCTCAAGACGACTTGTCTCACGGAACTCATTCTCGATTATGGGAACTCGGCGGGAGGTAACCAACAAACAGATATTGCCTGGGAGAGATCGGATCCCGCGAAGCAAATCCAACCTCGTGTTGCTTTCCTCGGCACATTCATCCAACGCATCGACAACGATAAATATCTTGGAGCATCTTGAAGCCTCCAAATGTAACGCTTCCATCAGTTCTTCCAGCGGTAAAGAAACATTCTTTTGAATCTTGATTTCACAGTACCGTTTTTTCAGATCATCAGATAAGCTTGCACAATCTTGTACTAGCTGCTTCAGTATACTTGTGAGAAGATCTTGAGCGCCTTGTCGAATTCTCTCCTTGTAATTGCAGTAAATACAGACAGTCCTGACGCCTTGGTCTTTGAATGTATGCTGCAGATAGTCTACGGCAATAGATCTAAGTAGATATCTTTAGTAATTCACATTCTGTTGGCTCAAATGAGAGACCTTACGCAAAGATGGTCTTGCCAGCACCGGCTTGTAGTAGTTAGTAGAATTTGTCAAGCTCATCACCAGTTGGCAGTCATGTACTTACGTATTCCAGGACACCATAATTCTTGTCTTGGCTGCTCAAGCCAGGATCTGAACTCGGGCGATTCGAGTAGCCATTGCCCAGTGCCTTCTTCCCGCCGACTAAAAATATCCCGCTGTCTTGACTTGAAGTCGAGCGGGGATAGCCAATCGGCAATTTTTTGTCTTTCCTCAGAACAATGATCGACATGCATCTGTCCGACTTGTTCTCTCAGTACGGAGACATCAGTCTTGATAGCCTTAGACAAAGCGCTGCAAAATTTAGAAACATGTACACGACTACGACCGCCATTTCTTCTGAACTTACTTCAGGTCGTTCTGTAGGGCAAGGCTGATCAGGATCTTCAATCGCTCGATTTTAGCAAGGATTTCATTGATTTCCTTTTTATCGAATGTCCACATTAATGCCCTTCCAACCTTTCGAACAACGTCTCCGGGGGCTAGCTTGGTAGCGAGCTGTTCCAAAGCAGCCTTGTATTGGTCAAGAACACCAAATGGAACTCCAAGCGTTCGAATTCCCAAATACCAGGGGTCCGTAGACTTGGCGTCTTCCACACGGTCCCTCAGTGTGGTGAGAAGACTATACATAGCGGCGGCCTCAACAGCGATTTTAGCCCGATCTTTTGGAGCATTGTTGACGTCGTTAAGATAAGTCAGCACTGATCCGGTCAGCTGAAGTAGAGCAGTAATGCTGACAGCCATGCTTAACGGATCCATATTCCGGGTGGAGGTCCTATTGTAGGGTAAATGAATTGGCTGGCAGTGTGCTCGTGTTGTTATGTAGGATGCTAAGTTCTGAATTACACGAGAAGCCTGCTATGTAGGCGTGCTGACGTAATAGGCCCACAATTGTTGGAGGTCGTGTGTAACATAATAGGTTCGATTCCTATTGGCGCTACTTTTGTGGTCTAAGTGTGTTGTTGCGACCTTTCTACAACGCTGCAAGCCTCTGCCGAGGGATCTGCGGCTAGAGCAGCTTTGTTTGAGCCTCATTTTAGTTGATGCAGGGGTCACGCTGGTTACCTTATGAATAAGGTACCTTATCTATATAGATTCCATGAAACTAAAGATATCACGTGACCAACAGCTAACTAAGAGGTCGCCGCTTTACTTTTTCATTAATGACTATTTCGTCTCTCTGCTCCCTCATGCTCCCTCTTTGCTCCCTCGTGCTCTTTTTCTGCTCCCCTATGCGCTCCCCCTGCTCCCTTATGCTCCCTCATACACTTCCCCTGCTCGTTTATGCTCTCCCTCTGCTCTCTCTGCTCCTTCATGCTCCCTCACGCTTCCCCCCCTCTGCTTGCCCTCAGCCCCTTAATGCCCCCTCGCTGCTAATTCCCGCCCTCCTCTGTTGGTAACTTTGAAAAACGGCTGATACAGAGCCATATACGGCTCCCTGACTTATCACCTCACCATATTGTGCCTGCACTCTCTCTTTTGTCCTCCCAGCTGCCCAGCTCAGGCTGTGGCCTCCTTCATAGAACAATGAACCATTTCCCTGGTCGCTCAGCTGCTTGATCGATCGCACACTGAAAGCAGCAGTCATTTCGTCGAAGTAGTATTTGACGCGCATCAGATTTCTCTTCCACGTACTCCGTACCTCCCACTGAGGTAAACACTGAGGTATAAGGAATTTGACTGAGGGCCATCCATCGTGCACCAATACAGTGAGCTGTAAGGTAAATTAACATTCGTTCCTGGCTATCCTCAAGATAGAGATGGTGCCCGAAACCGGCAATGGTAGTACAGTCTAAACTTAACTTAACACTGTCGTTTGGTCGGCTCCCATGTGCGCAGCGTTTAGTGTCTTGTGCCCACCACAAATATTTATGAAGCTCTCTATAACCAACTCGTTGTATGGAGTCCTTCTGCTGTATGTTTCGATGAAATCTGAATCGAGCGCAAATCAAAAATACATCATCTCCCTCTCCGCAATAAGGGCTATCGAGAGTGACTTTTTCAGCGCAACGCAAAGAAGCAGTTTGCCCGCATGTTTCAGCTCTCTGAGGTTCGGTTAGAAAGGTACAAGTATGTTGCTGGGCGTCCCTGATGCCTGTTTTCCAAACTCCATTTCGACAAGGACTTCCACGACCAATAGACACTGAGCCCTTAACCACATAAACTGGATCTGTGTCTCCAAATATCGATATCCAGGCACTCCAGCCTCTCTCGGAAATCAAACAGATTTTCTCCCATGGAAGTTTCCAGACGTTCGTTCGCTGGCATAGAAGAGGCACAGCTACGGCCTGAAGCCAAGTATCATCGTTTATGCGGAGCTTGCTATCACCATTCCACTCCTCAAGCTGCTGGACCAAGCTGTGCTCGAATATGCCCGAGAAATAAACCCCACTGATCATAAGATCGTCAAGTTCTTCTAGGTTGGAAACATGTGCCAGAGCAATTAAAAACACACTTAGTTGTCTAGCACACCGACAAATTATGTCCCATTCATCTTCAACAATGATATCACGGTTTTCTGAAGGATGAGCTCGTGCGGCAGCTTCCAAAGCTGGGGGTCGAACGAGACGTTCATTAAGTGGCTTGCAAGAGTATTGCGTCACATAAGTGTTGATATTGCTCTGACTTAAGCGAATATCATCGAACAAATACCGGGAAGCTTGCAATAAGCGTCTCTCGTCCACTTCGTGAAGCAGCTCTCTCGTGTCTATATCCTCTTCATCCGTTTCGCCCATTTTTCTCTCAGATTCGTCTCTAATTAGATTTTTAGCGACGATAAAGGCGAATGCAGATGTGATTATCTGCAGGTCTTTGACAAGAGCATGAAGTTTCTTTCCAGAGATTTCCAAGTGGGACATAGCGTCTTGAAGCACTGCATTTCCCCATCCCCTAGCAGGGATCTTTTTCACAGCACCAATCAGATTGTACTCTGCATCTGGTTCGGGTCTTATAGATAGTAAGTGCTCCTTGCTAGAATCAAGCAAAGTTATGGCTGCTTCATCTTCCATGGCAACCTCTTCGATACAAACTTGCTCCAAACCGGCGCGGCCAAAGCGAACATTCGGTATGGCTTTGCCATTTCTCCCGAGAGGCCGGACTAAGACATTCAAGTCTAAAACATGATGTGCCCATACAACCAATGCCGTAGTTCCAGACTCAAGCTCTTTGCCGACCGGAATTTGAATTTGAATAAAACGCTCGTTTGGGAGTGTTTGAACCATCGGAAACATGTCAAGCAGACCTTGCAATACGAATCGAGGAAAGTCGATTGGAGCTTGGTAGGCTTCGTATCCTAAGGATTTGGAGACGGCATGGAGTAGCATATTCCAATTGAACGCTGAAGTTTGCGTTTCACAAACCTGTAAAACGCCTCTTATGCCTGTCCTGCTAGGGCTACTCTGCAATTTCGAGGACAAAGGAGCGCCTTCAGAACGCTTACTTAGTGCGTCTGCAATAGCCGTGGCCAAATACTGAATCTCAAATACCCACACCAGCAGCGATAGTTGAACGACCATTGCAAAATATGGTGTCTCCCGGAGTGCGCGAAGCGTTGTAGGTCCTGGACCCCCTTGAAGGGTAATACCCTCCCACAAGGAGACGTTGGAGTTGCTCTTTGCAACAATATTCTTAAAGGAGGATGAGAGCGTAGGAGAGATTCTGTTTCTTCCAAACACGTTGACCAGATCCTCCTCAACAACAATATCTGAACCAGAATGGTGAAGATCTCTTGCACGATTCATGAAGGCCTCGGTAGCCTTATTGGTGGCCCAGCTAATAGGGAGGAGTCGAGTTAACTCTAAGGATAATGCAAACTGGTTTGAGAAAGCCATCTTTACTGCATCAAGACAGTTGTAGAGGTGTCGATAGTTTTAGTCCACCAGAAACCAGTTGTTAACGCATGGCTCCTATGCGATGGCACGTGTGGTGATATGGTATGTAAGTGCTTTCGGGTGTGGATTAAGCCGAATGACCCCAGGGGGTGTTGGGTTTTAGGCAACAGGTTTTGGGCATGGCAGTTACAACCGAGATTCATGGCAGCCAATTGTGGCGTTTCCTGATGATTCAGGGCCTGCTTCCTCCATGCTCCCCCCGGGCGCTCCCTTCTGCTCCCTTGATGCTCCCGCCTGCTCCCTTGCTGCTCCCTCGCTGCTGCTCCCTCGTAAAGCGGCTATGCTCCCTTCTAAGTCTGAATGTGGTATCCCGCATTCCGAAGATCGGGGTGTATATAATGTATATATAAGCCAATTACCATCTATTTAATAACCTCGGACTTTTACAACATCAGAGTAGCTCCTCGGCGAATCTTGGAATGGAACAGTATATGCTGTCTTGGCACGGGCGAATAAATTCCCTATTATTGCGTAGAGGATAAGTACATTGCTCCGTGTTGTCCCCCAGATATTGATCCAAAGCCAGGCCCAGGGGCACAAGACGGCGAGCTGCAAATTTCATGTTTGCTATAGAAATGGTAGAAGCTGTTGTGATTTGTTGAATTGTTTTTACTCTTGAGTGAAGAAGCGCTCCCCTTTCGATCTACCATCCCATGCTATGCTAAGGCGCTAAGTCTCTCAAACATCCTCCTCTGAGCAAGTAAGCAACCTACGGTCAACAGCGAGCCGAAGCCAAGCCCAACCGCCTAGCACAGAGCAACACAACATTCCTCCCCATAACTCCCACCAACACACCATCAAACCCTTCCTCCCACTCTTCCCCCACCCCCAACAACTCACCTCCCCTGCGTCTGCATCACCGCCCTCACCGTCCCCGCCAACACCCCACCACCCTCAAACCGCGCTTCCGAAACCCCAGTCTCGCCACCACTCCCGCTCTCCAGCCACCTCGCCAGCAAATCGTTACTCTCCTTGGGCTTAATCTCCTTCCCCGCCGTCCCGACCGTAACATGGCTGACCGCATTCGCCGACTCCCACCCCTCGTCCAGCAGCCTCGCCACAACACACATGACGCGGCTGTCCCAAACCACCCGCTCGAGTTGTACGCGGCAGGTGCCGAGAGGAGGGGATTGCGCGTCGCGGGAATCTTGACCTTGGGTTTGGGGTTTCGAAGTTGCGGTGTTGTGGAGAGAGCTGAGACGCGACCAGAGTTCGGGGTGTTCTTGGATGGAGGCGCGGTGGATCAGGGTGACGTGGAAGGAGGGTTGGATGCGGCGGGAGTTTTGGAGTTGGTGGTAGAATTTCGTTGTCTCGGGTGGGAGGGTTGGGGAGAAGGTTTTCTCGAGGGCGGAGAGGATTTCTTTGGTGGCGAGCTGGATGCTGAAGTATTCGAGTTTGGGGGCTTTGGGAGCGGAGGTGTCGTTTTGCTGGGATTGGGAAGGGTTGTTGGACTTGTTGTTGTTGCTTTTGAAGCTGAGGTCGTGTTTTATGGTGGGTTGGTAGTCGTGTAACGCGGCTTCGATTGCTTCGTCGAGAGCGCTGGCTGAGGGGACCTCGGGGATTATTTTTGGGTACATGGAATGCAGGGAGGTGACGACTGTTTCGAGGTTCTGTCGTGAAGAGGCTGCGACATCGAGGTGGATGACCTCGTCGAAGTCGCAGTCGGGTGAGGAATCCGGGTCAAGAGGCTCAAATCGGGTGAGGAAACCTTCCATTATGCTGATGATATCTCGCTGGCTCTTGGATCCGGCTTGGATAGTCTGGTGGTTGTCGCCGCGGGTGAGGACTCGCTCCTGTGTGACCCTACGAATCTCAGGGAGCATTTGGGGCTTGGGGTCATGGACATAGTGGAGGGCGACGAATCGAGCATCTGGAACGATCACACTGACGTCGTCAATGATCTGTTTTCTCTCACGTCGCTGATGATTGTTTCGGTCTGCAATCATGACGGGAGCAGTTTCCAGAGCCTTGCAAACCTGCGTGGTGAATTGCTTGGGGCGATTGGTTTTGCCTGTAATGTTGTCGTTCTGCACATGCCCCCAACCAAATAGCTTGACAAGAGCTACTGCTAGTGTTGTCTTCCCGCATCCTATTGAGGCAATTGGGAGGAGAATAAGATTGCGTGTGACTGGGTTGTGCTCTTCATTTTCTTCTTCCTGCCGGATGATATCAGACCCTTTCAGTCCTCGTTCCTGCAGAAACCCATCACGCATCGCAATGATGCCGTGGTTCATGTTGTAAGCTTCGCCCAAACCAGGAGTCTTGGCCAATTGGCGCTTCGCGTATGCCAGATACTCCTCGGTGATCTTCTTGTGCTTCTTGTATTTGGGTGGTTTACCGGCTATAATAGCTTTGGTAGTCTCGCGCCATTGCCGGTACATTAAGTAGGGCTCCTCGAATTTATACTTGAAGAACCAGTTGTGCAGTGGCCCACCGGCGCCGCTGTGTTGCTGACATCGTATAACAAAGCCTTCGGTATCCCTGCCATTCCACGATCCGGTCTCGCTGCAAGCATCAAGAAACGTTTTCACCTCGTGGATATCATCTTTCACGAGGAATTCGGCTTTCTTGAAACCCCAATCGTCGGCGAACTTGTGTACCATGTGTCCAGGATAGGTTGCAAACTCTGGCAGATTGAGGTTGATGCCGTGGATGTACAGACCAGCAGTCTTTTCATCGTAAGCAAGGACATGCTCTTCGAATGAGTCATCGCAAAGTTCAGCAACTGCAGTAGCATTTCGATTCCTCAGCTCCATGGCCAAGTCGCGCCTCGTTCTTCCAATGGCAGCCAGATGCTTGTCGACCCATTTCTCTCCGGCTATGGCATGGCTGAGCTCGGCATCGCCACGCGCACCTGTTGAGTGCTTGCTGCAAACCAGTAAGGTCCCATCTTCCAATCCGGAGATGAAGATGATACATCCATTTTCTTTCACGCTAAGCTCGTAGGGCCCTTGAGTCTTGATCTCCACATTTCGCCACTTCGTGTCATTGACTTCTTCGACGTTGAAGAACTTGTCATACCCTCGAATGACAATCTCAGGAGTTCCATCGCGTCGATGACAGGTGAAAAGACCTCTGGCGTATGTTGGGAGATCATCGCGCTTGTAGTCCCAGTCCTGGAAGCGCCACGAGTCGACAGTAAGACCGTCTGTGCCCTCGACGTTGAAGGTAGCCTTCTTGCACGAGACCGCTTTCTTCCCACTTCCCGGATGGTTCTTCTTCTGGCTGCCTTCCAAAGCTTGGATGAGGGCACCGACGACTTTTGGGTCCTGAGGAATGTATGGAGCTTCACTCTGCGCAGCCATGGTTGCAAAATTGTGGCGCTTAGTCTGTTGACAGTAATTCGAAACGAGGGAGAAGCGAGCAAAACGGTCGAACTTGTGGGCTTTTAAAGGAGAGCATATATGCGTCAACAAAGAAAAGGAGTGAAAGATCCCGGATCTAAACATCAAAGCAGTCACACTCGCATCCACATTCCCATTCACATTCACGCCGCAAACAGTGCAATGACTCAGGGATGACACAGCTGCTTCGTCTGATCTTGCTCGAGATGCCTCAGATGTTGTGGCTCGCATGATTGGTAAGCTACGCTAGCGGTCCGAAGGGACCCCTGCTCAGCCCTAGCCGCAGCTGTTGCATCATCGCGCAGCCCAAGCTCCAACTCCGCAATCCAAAAACCGAAAAGCGAAAACCGACGCCCAAGCAGTTCAGCGGGGGTACGCCGTACAGTAAAGAGTCTACCATCGACTTACACTCGCAGCCCGCGTGACGACAACAGCAACCCATGGCCCAGCCAAACCCCTTCCTCCTAGCCGCCGACAACGCCCCCACCCTCCTCCCCCTCCTGCGCTCCACCCCCTCCCTCGCCTCCTCGCAAGACCCCCACGGCTACTCCCTCCTCCACGCCGCCGCCTCCTACAACCACCTCTCCTTGCTGCGCACCCTCGTGACCGAATTCCACGTCGACGCAAACATCACCGACGAAGATGGCGAAACGCCCTTGTTTGTGGTCGAGACCGTCGCGGCCGCGCAATGCCTGGTCGAGGAACTGAAAGCTGATGCGAGTGTCCGGAATACCGAGGGCGTTACGGCTGAGGAGAAGATTATGGCCGAGGGCGATTTCCCGACCGTGGCGGATTATTTGCGCGAGACGAGGGTGCGGGCGGGTGGGGGTGGTGGGGGACGGGCGGGCGTGGTGGGGTCACAGGATGCCTTGGGATCTAATGGCGTACAGCCTACACCACCGTTACCGCCGAATGTCACGGTCAATGTGGGCACGATGGACGAAGGAGCACAGGGCGCGGGGGAGAGTGAGGTGGATCCCGAGTTCAGGAGGAGGATAGAGGAGTTGGCGGCAAGGGACGATTTCCAAGGGGAAGAGGGGCAAAGGCAGTTGAGGGAGTTGATCGGCGATGCTGTGAGGAGTGTCGGTTCAGAGAGGCAAGAAAGAGATGTTAGGCGGCGGATAGAGTGAGTCCTCGACCAGTATAGGCCACAAACTTCACGCATTGAAACCGAGACGAGTCATGTGTCTAACGTCTAAAATCTATCTTTCCCCAAACGCGCGCTGTACCAGAACGGGAAATCTAGAAAGATACCTACCATGTGTACTCGGTCTCAAAAAGGGGTATACATTATCCAGCAGATCCCAACAAACATGCAATGGAGTGAACCGACAACTCATGCCTCGGCCTTCATCTTCTTAAAGAAATCCATCACCCCGGTGAAAACGACCAACAAGATCCCTCCACCAGGACCCAGCCTCAGCACCTTTGGCAGAAACCCCTTGTACAGCGCCGAGAACCCCTCCTCTCTCAACACCGTCCCCACAGCCGGCCACGCCCAATTATATTTCGGCACCGACCCTGCCACCTTGGGCGAATTCTGAATCCGCGACTTGACCACATCCATGGGCGTGTTCAGCACCGTGCCGATCGTCCCTCCCGTGGCACCAGCAACCAGATCATTCACCATCTGCTTTCTCTTATCGTCGACCTTGGGCAGGAACTCGCGCACTTGGAAGATGCAACCAAAGTACCCGGCGTTCCATAGAATATGTCGCCACAGCGTGCTTTCCAGACCGTTGTACAAAGCCAGCGGGCCCTCTGCCTTGACGATCTTGGTGACGCAGTCGATCATGCCGTTGTACTTCCCTGCCGACGCGCGGTCCTGCAGCCGGATTTTGACGAGTTCGAATGGTACGACGACGAATGCTTCTGTTGCGCCGGCCGTGGCGCCCGTGAGGATGGAGAGTTTTTGGTCCATCTTGGACGCGTTGAAAAGGTTGCGGTAGACTTTGCCCCATTCGTCGTTGGCGGCGAACTTGGTAGCCCTGAAGACCTGTTAATTCTGAGGGTATGGTTCAGGAAGGGGAAGGCTACCTTTTAGGGGCTTCCATAAGTATGGGCGCGCTGATGCCTCGGTAGAGACGAGAAAAGCCTTCGTACTTGATGATCTTGCGGAAGCAATCCAACATGCCATTGTAGCCTTCATTTCCGATGCCCTTTCCTTGTTGTAATTGTCTGTTGTGAGCCATCAGTAAGTTCCCAGAGGAGCATCTGTCTTCCCTTGGGCTGCTTCCTTACACTCGAGTCTTGACGACGTCCAACGGGTACCTGGATACTCCGATTAGCCAATTGACCGAAGCATGAGTCTTCCAGTCAAGTTCCCTACATCACGAGGATCTACAAGCAGCAGCGTGTCAGTACGGTGTCAATGCCTTGGATCATTGATTGACTCTCACCTCCGACACACCAGCCACCGCGCCGGCGGCGAACTGGTATATGAACGGCAGGGGTTTGTCCTGTGACATTTTGGCAACATAAATCTCTCGATCGTTGTTGGGGTTCAAGGACCGGGAAGGGTTAGATGGACCAAGCAAACGGATCCGTAGATATTCCAGCGGTTATCCGTCCTCGGGCGTCGCAGTGGATTGCCGATTTTCGGTTAGCACTCGCCCGGAAAGGCAGCACGAGTCATGTGACCCTGCCGCCGCTTTTCAGCCTGTGTCTCGTCCGTTTTCTGCAAGGAGGCGGGACTGAATTGATCCAGAACACTGAAAACTCCGTCTATCGGCTAGGGCATTTACTGTGAGCATAATGAAGTTGCAACACCACCCTCAATTTACCCTGCGCCACCGATAACCCCTTTCTTCTATGCACCCTCCCGAATACTTCTCTCAGAAGTCGCAATCCGAACTCCCACGCCGCCACCTTCCCCTCAATTAGTTTCTTCACTTCCGCTAACTGCAACGACCTTGTCCGCTCCGCCATCATCCCCGCCCCATCCCGATCATTCTTCTCCCTAAACCCCACAACCTGAACAAAGTACCTATGCACTCCGTGCCCGAGTACGGGTCCTGGCACTCCCCGGACACACTTCTGTGTTATGAGGTACGTATCGAAAGCCTCCACACAACGAGCTGGAGACTGAATCTGTGTTCACCTCCAGTCTTTCTTTTTGGAGTGATATGTATGTAGATAATATGGCTGTCTAACATTGAAAGCGATCGACGGCTGGAAATCCCGACATACCCTTGAGGCCTTTGTACGTCATGAGTATTCTACGGTCGTGGCATTCAAACCCCGGTGACGCAAAACTTAATTTGAGGGCAAGAGAGCGATGGCATACCGTGTATGAAACCATTCGAGAGCCTCACTGCTACTGATTTGAGAATTGAATGAGGTGACAGGAGAGCTGAGTCTCGAAAGGCTAAGCTGCCTTACCTAAACAGGTTAAAAAAGTTTTCTTCGGCCTTAGCCTTGTATTTCAGCCCTGTATCTCAGCCTTACATCTTATCCCCTCACTTTCTATATGGATGACCCATCAATCAACTTGGCTGGGTGTCCGGGCTGCTTACCGCGCATATCAAAGCCTGCGAAATCCGCGGATGCTTTCAGTTCCGCAACGCAAACTGTCTGAACAGCAGCTAGATGAGTGTTCGATGCATCGGTGTTTAACAAGAAATACTTTCTACTCCCGCAGCATTATGGTACTTGCGTGACGGAACATGTCTTGTTAAAACTTGTCGTTGCAAAAGGGCATGGGATCTCTGCCTTTTGAAGCTGCCCCACACAATCAGAGGATTTGAATGCAGACATGGGTGTGGCGAGCATAGGGCACGAGGGCACCCTTAGACTCCTAGAAGTACTCCATCTCCCAGGCCCGAGTGACTAGGTACGTGGGCCAGCATAAATACTCTTACCTCAAGCCGCCACCCAACCTCGTCTTCAAACCCCTCCCATCAAAACCTCCCCCCCAAAAACACCATCCCCCAATCACCATCTCCCAATCACCATCCCCCAATCACCATCCCCCAATCACCATCCCCCAATCACCATCCCCCAATCACCATCCCCCAATCACCATCCCCCAATCAACCAATCACCTAATCAATCAAACTAACCCCCCCATCCCCACCAAACACTCCTCTTCATCATCATCTCCACCCTCCCAATATCCTCCTCCTCCTCCACCCACCCAATCCCTCCCCGCCGCCGCCGTCTTCAACACAACCGCTCAATTCGGCACCGCCGTCCACCTCGCCATCATGACCGTTCTCTCCTCCACCACCACCGCCCGCTCCGCCCATCCCGACAAATCCTCCCCGCAGGCGCTGCTCGCCGGGTATCGGGTCAGTTTCTGGACGTGCTTTGCGGCGGTTTTGGTCGCGTGTGCGGTGTGGGGGGTGGGGAAGCCGGGGGCGAAGAGAGGATAGGGTGGGTTGTGGGCGGATGGATGGGGTGGGTAAGTAAGCTGGGGAGAAAAATAGGGGGGGGGCCGGGGGGGGTAAGGTTGCTCTGTATATGGCCATTGATGATGATGATGAATTTTCCGGCCCTAAACGAAAAAAACCATCTAAAGAAAAAAAGAAATAATACATGTAATTACATCTCTCCACCGCTGACCAATCAACCAAGCAACCAAGCTCAATCCCAAACCCCAAACCCCGAACCGAGAGATCTTCTCCACACCCAACCTTACCCACCTCTAAACCCCCCCCTTTCCATCTCTCCCCGGGCTAACCCCTAACCCCCAATCCACCCTCCTCAATCCTCTCCCCCTTAAATCCTTCATCTTAATCTCAATCCCAGCCCCACCCCACCATCCTCAATATCCACCTCCTCGCCCAAACCACTCATACCCCATCCGCAGAACCAAGGGCGCACCATCCACCAAGTCAAGTCATCGCTCGCTGTTCCTTCCGCACGGTGTCTCCAACCCCTCCCGTCGCCTCCGGGAAAGGAACGAAACGCCACAGTCGAGTGGAGATGCAACGGCATGATCAGGGGATTTGCGTATCGTGCACAGAGTATAGCGGCTGTCGTTGGGAAAAGAGGGGGAGGGGAGGGGAGGGGAGTGCAGGGTATAGCTCATGCTCAATCGCTGGCATCCATCCCATCCGCCGTCTCGGCATCTGCGCTTATGGATGGATCCTCTTCAGGAGTGTTGGGCATCGTGGACGGGATATCGAGAAAAGGTGGGCCCGGCGGTGGTGGATCGAGGAGACAGGAACTTGGACTTGGTTGTTTCGGTAGGTTGGGGTGCTGGGTGTCGGGATGGGGGTACGAAGGTTTCGCTTTGGTATGTATGCTGTGGGATATACAACAAGTCCGGTGGGATGGGTTGCAGTGTGTAACCGGTCGGGACTGTTTCCTCGTCGGCTGAGCTCGCTGGCGGTTGTTGCGGTGGCAGAATGAGGGAGGTTCGGACGCTTAGGGTGCAGAGAGATATATATTTCACGAACGAAGGACACTTCGCCCATTCACTAATGGCTGGACTGTGTAGCGGATTAGCAGCGCGACAAGCGCGGATCTATGTGCTGATAGTTGAGTAGCGATGGCCGATACCAAATGATACAAGTGCCCACCCTCCCCCGGTATCAAGACAACACCCCCGTACTTTCGGTATCGGTATAAAGAGCTCTGTCCAGCTCAGCTTAGCCCCAATCCCATATCAACAGAAAAGAACCACAATCCACGCTACCAAGAGTGGTGTACCCTCCCCCCCCGGCCCCACGCAGAACACCAGATCGGACCGTCCCAGATACCTTCATGGCACCCTGCTCGCATCGCATAGCCTCATTAGATCATAACCACCCGCCCACTCCAACCCTCGTCCCACATCCCTCAACTCTCATTCCTCTGCCTAATCCCTTGCCCCGAAACCTCCCCATCCCATCCCATCCCCTCCATTATCTGCGTCCACTCCCCCTCCCCGAGCGGACTCAACCCAGTCCCCGCACTCGGCGTCCCTGCCGCCTGCTCCGACCTCCACGGTTCGAACCCGACGATTCCACTATCCGCGCTCTTCCCCGGCTGCGGAAGCGAATACTGCAGATCCTCCGGAGGCGTGAAGCCGGCGAAGGAAAGGTCGGCGCTGAAGAAGGCGGGGTGGGAGTCTGAGGTGGAATTCAGATTGCAGTTGGGGTTGGCGTCGTCGACGAGGTGGGGGGAGGAGTAGGAGGTGTTGGAGGAGGAATGGTGCGACATGTTCGGGGTTGGTTGGCTGGAGTTTGTCGTTTGTTGTTCCGACGACGACATGTCGGTATCGAAGCGGTGTAATAGGGGTTCGTCGTTGTGTTCGAGGGGGAATGCTCCGGTCCAGTCGCCTTGCAGATGGGTTTGGGAGGCCGGGTGGAAAGGATTGGATTGTTGAGGCGTGCGTTGTTCGCGGGAGACGAGGTTTAAGGGGGATAACATCGGTTGCCTTGATTCTTGATTGTTGCCTCCGGCAGATTGGCTGTCAAATTGAAAAGTTCCCGGTGCGAACTCGTCCGAAGCCGGGTTTGCAGGATTAAGAACATCACCATCAAAGCGCATACCGCATTTGTTGCCGCAGACCTTGGCCTACGGAAACGTCAGTGAAAGAGTCTGAGTGCATCAACGGGATCAGTGATCCTCACAAATCTAGATTGAGAGATCAAGAATGTGGGATACGAGCTTGAGTTATGCATGCCCCGTTGCTTGATATCGACATCAAGCTGGGCCAGGAACGATCCTGCCAGAGGGTGTTTTCTTTTCAGTGCTCGCATTACTGATACGAGGAACGTGAGTGATGACTGCGCCGCTTGATCGTCGGGTCGAGTCGTTAAGTGCTGAACGATCACACGTGCTGCAACGTATACACAAAATACCATGAACGGGTGGTTCTGCTCGCTGTGGTTAATAGCTAGACAACCAAAATTCGCAGGACCAGCTTACCGAAGTGATATCTATGTGACTGATTAGGCGCAGGATGTTGGCAATCTCTGTAGCGGCCACGAGAGAACGTCTTCTGCTCTCGGTGATGGTCGAATCATCAAGACCATGCGCGTCCGCGGTGCAGATCGCAGCCTGGTGAAGGCATATCGTCGAAGTGTGTAGTTCCATGTGTAGGAACACAATATTCGGGTCGTGTATGCCGGCAGGGATTCTGAGATGATCAGGCAGTGAAAGCGATACCTTCAGAAGCACATTATCCATTTCACGATGACGTTTCCAGAATTCACTCTGGAGATCGGACGCAAGGTTATCAGCACCGGGCTGGTAGACATGGCTGAGGTTTCTACCAAAGAGGCATGCCATCACTATAACGCCCCCAAAGGATGAGAGGGACGCATCTCCTTCAGAGTTCAATGTCTCCTCCAAAGATAGCGTCTCCTGGGGGATGCTTCTTTCGAAGGCATCTTCGGTCGCAGGTAGGTTGGTCAGGATGTCCTTGTTGTCTATTACCATCGGCCATCCAGTACAAATACTAGCATATCTGTCCCCACAATACGCGGTCCAGAAGGTTCTCCTCCGTTCTTCACGCTCGGTCCAGTCTCGTGGTGGCGGTAGCACCCGCTTGCATATGGAATTGGCACTATCCAACCGATGAAGTCCCATCATTTGCGCCATTCGTACTGATCGACCGGTACTCATCCAAGCTCTGGGGAAATACATCATTCTGTACTCGTAAAAAGCAATGAGTGTCCAGGCTTGGGCGTGCGCAAGCGTCAAGCACCCTTCACCATAGCCCTTCATCTCGTCCATTTCGGCATACTTACGTGCACGCTGGTAGAGGTGGTGATGGATATCAGAGTATCTATCTGTCACAACAGCTGCGAGACACCACATCGCATAGCGAAGACATACGGGCGGTCGCATGCTGGGGGAAAGATTCATGGCTGCCAGATAGCGATATTTGTGCATCGTCGGCACGGCAGGATGTAACTTCTCGAAGTAGATCTGGTGCCTGTTGTGCATCAGCAGAAGTCCTTCATCCTGATGTATGATTGGGAGGACCGACAAGTCATCGATCACATCCTGAGTGGGTAGGGGCTCATCAAGGCCTAGTCCAATCATCTCCCAGGAGAATGTATTACCGAGACTACCAATGTCCTCATTGTCTTGACTCAGGAGATTCGGTATTGCTTCTTGAGTTGTGTGTGCTTGGAAAAAGCCCGCCGTGTTCATTGCCCTCTGCATGTCGTCTCCACAGTCCATACCCAAGTCCATACTCATATAGCCCGGCTGCGGTTCTTGGTTGCCAACGCTTTGAACAAACGCATCATCGGTAGGTAACGTTCCGCCGGATGTCCCGCGTTTGGATCCGGTTGTTTTGAGTAGAGACTCAACTTGCGCTGACACGCCACGTCTACGTCAGCTTTTCATCACGTCCCTGTGTCGCCTCTATAGCCACAAAGTGGCGAACGTACCTAACCTCGTTTCCAGCTCCTTCACATAGCCCCTCTTAGGCCCACTCTTCCGCCGTACCTCATCATAGGCGCAGCTGTGTTTTAACCTCGTACACGTTCCACAGCTCGGCTTATTTCCATCGCACTTGAGCTTCCGCTTCCTGCAGATTATACACGCTATGCGCTTGGTCCGAGGCACTCCACCATCAGCTCCATCGTTTTGGGCGTCGTTGTTCTCTTGGGAGCTGCCTGGTGATTCATTCTTCCTCCGATTAGGCTGCCGCGATATGTCGTTGAAGTAGCCTTCATCAGGCTCATTGCGAGTCTTGGATGACATTATAAGATTGCAGTTGGTCGTTGGAGGTGATGTCCTCCTAGCGAGAAAGCTATACGAGAGTACCTTAATCTGGGGATTAGGCACCAGGACGAGTACGCGTTGGAGATCAACCCTAGGGCTGAGACAAGGTGCCGGGACGACTTGTTGAACTTCTTACGTGATCAAGACAGGGTCGTACAATCAGGGCTAGACAATGGTAAGCCAATAAGAGGGAAAGAGAATGGACTGGGACAAAAAGGGTGGAAGACAAACCTGCAGAAGCACGACTGGCAGGAGGGCGACCCTACCTTAGGTCCAGGTCGAGCTCCGAGTTATGCAAATTAGGCGAATGCACGTGCTTGACTCACTCTCCGCTCTTCAGACGGCTTCTCGATTGCTTCGATAGCACGTGGGACAGGAAGGGAAGGGGGAGAGAAAAAGAAGTGGCCCGTCGTACCTTGGAGCCCGAAGATGTGGGATGGGGAAAGGCCTGACATTGTCGGCATGCTGATTGTGGACTCATGGAGTCATACCGCTCTGCCATCATCCATGGCGCAACGGACCAGATGCTACAGGGATGCGCTTCCTTCAATCTTCAGCAGCTTGGTAAGCCTGGCGTGCCTGGCCGGTGAGTGCGTGGGCAGTGGTGAGGGGTGACTGGTGATGGGAAGGCAATGTGGCGCGCGCAACGAGGCACATGCGCCGAGTCGGACGAACAACAGCCCGCGTCTCGGACTTAAGATGCACAGCCTTCAGGCGTGAGGCTTGACTACCTTATCTAATTAGAGGCATACATAGATTGTAGGCATATATCTGTTGAGTAGGACGATATAGAGGCCAAAGAATTGTAATGTAGCTAGCTAAATATCGCCCAAATTGATAATAATGAACGTGTAGAAAAAGGCAGTCTCGTAGAAATCAGGGCATATTTAATACCCTTAAATTCAGCCTCCTCAGGGCTTGCCTACAATGACTGAGCGCTTATAAGTCAGACTGAGCGCATGAAGGGTTTTATCGCCCGTGACGGGCATATGTGACTGCTGCAGGGCGGGGCAGATGAACAATTCTCCGCATGCAACAGAATGTAGGCATATATCCAATGTGGACGTGTTCATCGAAACAATTTTTGATTGGCCGTCCGTAGACTAGGGCACGTATCATGTACTACATGCTGCTTGAATGGCCTCGCAATTCACGTGACTTGTTGGCATATGCGCTAGCAGTGATTGGGAGTCCGGTCACGTGGGCTGCAGGTACACTGTCAGATACTGCAGGCATCGTGGTCAGCCTTGAGCAGTTCGACGGTACCTTATTTAAGCATGGGACCAAGGAACGGTAATGTGCGCCAAAACGTTTTCCGGCCAATTGTTCACCAGCACTCGAGCTGCCCTCCTCAACCCTGATCTGCATGGTCAAGGCTCGGGAGATGTTATCTAGGAAGGATGGCAGGTGCCACACAGGTGCACGTTGGACACGAGACAGCCCTGATTGCATGCGCCTAGCATGAACTATCTTATACGGTCGAAGCCCCATCCCTTCTTCTCCTGCCTTGGTTGCGCGTGCGAGGTACAACGACGTATGAGTTGTCTTTGGATCGTTTGCGAGTCTTGAATCCTCCTTTGGCCTGCATATGAGTTAGTGAATCCTCATCTCCGACGCTCAACGGAAATACTCACGGGAATACCCCACGGACTGACAGGATGCACGTTTCCTTTCGATTTACCTCGTCCTCCACCGTGCGGATGATCTGCGGCGTTCATGGCCACCCCCCGGACCGTTGGCCTGATGCCCAGCCATCTGCTTCTCCCGGCTTTGCCGAGCTGACGTTGGTGATATTGCGAGTTGCTGGCAACTCCAATGGTCGCGCAAGCATCCCTCGGGATCTTCCTAACCTCCCCACTGGACAACTTGACATGCATGTCTTTAGACTTCTTCTGTTTTACAACCTCATCATTCTTGCCGATAATTGTGGCGTACGTCCCAGCGCTCCTGCACAGCTGCCCTCTACCCTCCGACCTCAAGCCCACGTTGTAGACTAGCGTCCCGACAGGTATCAGGTGTAGGGGCAGGCAGTTGCCTCTCCAAGCTGTCTTGGCCGCGATCATGCCACGATCCATGACGCCCCCCATACTGGCCAACAAGTCGGCTGGTATGCCTTTCCGATAGCTTTGCACAATATCGCCAGCTCTCATACCCTCTGCAGCGAGAATGTAGCTTTTTTTCCATGGAGGTCTTTCGGCGGTGAGCAGTGCTATATGTGCACTGCGGCCTGGGTCATGCTCAATCCTCTCCACCTTATGCGTCCCCGGCTCCCACCGCGCGAAGTCGATCGTCCGTATTCTCCTCTTCGCACCCCCGCCACGATGCCGGACCGTCACTCGCCCGGTATTATTACGGCCTCCGATGTGCTGTCCCTTCCGGGGAAAGGTCAAGGGGAGGTAGGCTCGACCCTTCCATAGGTGGTCGTTGATGGGGCGCCTCAAATGCCGGACACCGGGTGTTCGAGGCTTGTATGTCCTCAGGCCGGTAATTGTATCGCGCGAGGGCGGTGGGACCTGGAGGTCTATGCCTGACGCTGTGCTGCTCGCCTTGATAGGATCTTGAGGTTTAATGGCATTCCGGGGCGACGGTTTGGTAGCAGTGGCGTAACATCGATTGCGGAGGGTGGGATGAAGACATTGGCATTGTCGTGATGACTGCCGCAGTAACACTCGAGGTTGGAGCATACTGACCGTGGCAATCCGACGGAGCTATGGATGCGTTGCACGGCGCTCAGGGCCGAGGATGCAGTGGATCCTCATTCATCTTCCCAAATCCAAAGTGTCATGCCGAGCGTCGAGAACAACTAGAATAAATACGGCTTAGCGGGATGCGGGTCGCCGATCACACACCAAACGAGCGCGGGCGACTCAGGCGCGAGAAAAGAAAAAAGAGAAAGGAGCCAAGAGCAAAGAGGGGAAGCGAAAACGCCCGTTGCTGGGCCGCCCTGCCTTTGTTGACGTGCCGGAAGAGGTGCGCTGAACGACTGGAGAGGCATTCACCGATCACCAAAGAAATCCATCAAATAACATTGAATACACCAACATACGCCTTACAGCCTACAGCGATTCCCTCAGCATCTTTCCAGCTCACGCCGAGTGGTGGGCCGTCGTTATCCTGCACGTCGTCCACCTCTTGTTCTATTCGTCGCGCGAAAGGCCAGGCGACCGAGCCATTTTCCGCATTCCCTCCTAGCGCCAAACAATCACCCCGGACGTGATTTCGATCCTCTCCAAGCACCGACTGTCTTCCTCTGTACCTTTACCCACCTCGAACATCCACCACCTCCCCTCCTCCGCTCTACACCGCTCCCGGAGCTCACCAGCACAGAAGCTGCGTCACGCTTGAGCTACAGGCCAACGTTCGAGCTTTCAAACGTATTCTCGAGCATTGCTAATCGTTGCTGAACCTTGTCAACAACATCCATGATACTGGACATACCGCATCACGACTTCACGACTGCTTGTTTTATAAGGATTCAGTGACCGTCCCCGAATCCATTCCAAAGTCCCGTGTTCTCGGTGAGCTACAAAGACCGCAATAGTCTCGTGGCTTCCCACGCTAATTGTGTATGCCTCCCAGCCCACCAGAAGCCCTCCACGGTTGTGTAACAGCCTCAACTAGGCCACGGGGCTTCCTGCATAACTCTGTTGGAACAGCAGTATTACACAGAGAGGTTTTTGTCAACCACGAGCGGGATGCCTCCAGTAAGTCAGCCCTTCAATCCAACGCGACATACATCAGCAGCGAACACGTGCATTCGCAATTGAATGCACATCTACACAACTGCGCGACAAGCTAACAAGAGGTAGGCTCGAACGATAAGGCAGCGTGCTGTCAACAACGAGAATGACGAGAACGGCGGGACTGTACGCTTGACGAGGGCTAAAGCCGCGGCACTAGCCGCGCCTGATGACCTGGGAGCCGGCTTAGCCAAGAAGCCTCTGCAAGCCAAAAAGTCGACCAACAACCTCACCACCGCGAACGCTGCTCCTGGAGGTCGCAAGCGCGCTGCATTGGGCGACGTGAGCAATGTTACGAAGCTGGAGGTCCTCGACGCGAAAGACGGCAAGAAAGCTCTGAACGGCAAAGCAGGACTTGTCTCCAAAGCAACTCAGAACGCCGGCATTCAGAAAGTCTCTCGCACAAACTCATCACGCTCAATCCTGGGTGCGAAAGACAACACCAAGAAGGCCGCGGCTGTTGAACTGAAGCGACCAGCGAGCGGGTCTGGCGTCATGGGTGGCGCTATCAAGAAGAGACATACCGGCTCTACGGGAAGTCAACAGTCTGCCAAAGAAGACACACCTGCATCAGAGAACGAAAAACCGAAGAAAAAGCTTTCGACCGTTGAAGTGGAGAAGCGCGTAACAGTCGCGATAACCAAAGAGGTCAGGCAGGAGGAGACAAAGCAGGAGACTGGTGACGTTAAGCAAGCGTTTCAAGACGCAGTGGCAGACCTGGATGCAGAAGATGTCGATGACCCTCTTATGGTCGCCGAATACGTCGTGGAAATCTTCGATTACCTCAAAGTTCTCGAGGAGGCTACCATGCCTAATCCAGGTTACATGCAACATCAAGAGCACTTGGAATGGCATCTTCGCGAGGTTCTGGTTGATTGGCTGATTGAAGTCCACGCGCGCTTCAACCTCTTACCTGAGACTTTATTCCTTGCCATCAACATTATCGATCGCTTCCTCTCGAACAAGGTCGTGCAGCTCGACCGTCTCCAGCTGGTTGGCATCACCGCTATGTTCATCGCGTCAAAGTACGAGGAAGTACTGTCACCGCATGTGGAGAACTTCAAAAACGTCGCAGACGATGGATACTCCGTAGCAGAGATTCTTAGCGCTGAGCGATACGTACTGGCGGCTCTCAACTACGATTTGAGCTACCCAAATCCAATGAACTTCCTGCGACGGATCTCGAAAGCCGACAACTATGACATACAGACGCGTACCCTGGGCAAGTATCTTATGGAAATCAGTGTGCTCGATCACAGATTCATGGCATATCACCCAAGTCACATCGCCGCCGCCTCAATGTACCTGGCTCGCTTGATCCTCGACAGAGGTGAATGGGTATGTCACGAGCGATTTCCATTATGGTGCATAAGCTGATATTCGTAGGATGCCACCTTGGCGCACTATGCTGGCTACACGGAAGAGGAGATTCAGCCTGTCTTTAAGCTCATGGTTGATTACCTCCATCAGCCTGTTGTGCAGCATGAAGCCTTCTTCAAGAAGTATGCTAGCAAGAAGTTCCTCAAAGGTACGCGTTGGTTTCTTGTGTGACCAACCTCCCTACATACTGATTCATTCCATAGCATCCATCCTCACACGCTCATGGGCCAAGAAGTACCACCCATTGTACATTGAATCTGCCCTATCGACGAAAGACGCGAACAAATCTCGATAGTAATTCCCATCTCTATCTGTTACGAGTACCGCATCACAATACTCACCTCTACACCTTACCGATATGATTGTCCCTGGGTATCTCTCTTTCTTCGTTTACCGGATCGTTGGATAGGGGTTCACGGATAGGATTTCCCGTTCGCTGGATCAACGGTTGTAGAATTACACAGCTATCCTGTTCCTGCCGCATGTCTTCCTACGAGTCCTCCTAATCCTTCTGCTACTCCACCATAGCATACTAGTTCCTCATCACGGGCGTTTCGGGCATTGTCAACATCATTTTTGCTCTGTTCATCGGCGTTGAACTGGACGAGGTGCCTCGGTCTCGGCATTGAACTGCTTGCGTCTCTTTTCAACGGCGGTAATGACAAAGCACACAGAGGAGAGCTTTGCAAGGCTTCCAGGTGGTGGAAAGAATGGAGAGTTTTACCTTGCGAGCAGGGCTTTCTCATACGCTTTACTGGCAATATTGCTAGGGCTGTACCTCGGTTTTCTTATGCCTTTATGCTTGCGGCGCGTTGGGGTTGGACATGTCGATAGTTGCAGCAATAGCAATCAATACAAAAATGGCTTTCACTCATCATGTCCTCGGGGGCAATCAATCACCCGTCATAGACCCTGACTCGTCCATTAATCGCGACAGGAAGATATGAGGTATACCAAGCTAATCTGCCTCTCCAACATCAATTTCCCATCCAAACCGACAAACGTGATAACACCCTCAGCCGACTATCCACCTCTCCCCACACCCCCTTCTTCCCCCCTCCCTCCAT
>KK106981.1:9165567-9186731 GCA_000611775.1 Umbilicaria muhlenbergii
GTCGGAGGGGGATGGGAAGGGGGAGGTGAAGTCGGCGATTTTGACGGTGCCGTCGCCGTGGGTGAGGAGGAGGGTTTGAGGCGTGGGGGGCAGGGCGTGCGTGAATGTTAGTTGGTTCGTTTGCAGGGGTTGGGGGAGGGGGGCGCTGGCTGTGTAGCTGGGGAGGGAGATGGGGATGAGGGTGTCGTCCTGGGAGAGAAGTGTCAGTCCGGGGGTGTGGCCCTTCTCTGCCTGTGCGGTTGTGGAGGAAGGTGCGACGGTCCTCTGCTGGCTGGAGTGGTGTATGTGTGGTCAACGCACCTTCCTTCCTACAATCACGACACTCCCATCTCCCGCCCATGCGATCGTGAAGCCTTCCCCTCCTAGCTGAACCGTCGCTACGCAGCTTTTCGTCCGCACGTCCCAGAATCTGCAGGTGCCGTCTGTGGAGACGGAGGCGAGTTCGGCTTCTTTGGTCGGGTTCCAGGCTACGCGCTCAATTCCCGCCGTGTGGCCTCGCAGCTCGGTGCTGTTTTTCACTTGGGGCTTTTCGGGGTTCCAGATGCGGAGGATGCGGTCGGCGGAGCCGGTCGCGATGTAGGCGCCTGTGGGGGACCAGGCTATGGAGCGGATGCTGGGGAGAGGAGGGCGGGTTAGTGAGGGCGGATGGTGCGGAGGAAGAGGATGGGGAAAGGTGAGGGAGAGGATGGGGAAAGGGAGGGAGAGAATAAGGGAGAAGGGTTTGTGGGGGAATGGACTTACGTGTGGGATCCCGGGCCTCGAGATGCCGGGTCGTGGTATGTTTGCGTCTTCAGGGACGAGAATAGGGCGGAGAAGCGGTCTTTCGGGACCGATTTGCGGGAAGGTGCTGGCGCCATTGAAATTGAGGAGAGCGGTATCTGGGTTATCTGAGTAGTAAGAACAGATCAATACGTTGGCAAGTGTTATCAGCCATAGTTTTGCTGCCCGCTGCTCTCTCGCACTCGAACTACCAGTTACGGTGCTCTTTGTTGTTCCTGAATGTAGGGCTGGGTGTTTGAGTTTGGAGGCTGAAAGCCAAGCAATGCGGATCCATGGGTCTCAGCCTTCCTAACTCTGGTAAATTCCAACGTCACTCCCTCTTCCACCACTCACATCGAAGAAACACCTGCCGCAAAGATGTTCGACTTTGGCAAAGACGATGCACCGGCTTCTAAGTGCTATTTGACTCATGGTACACTGCCAAATTATATCGATCCGAAACAGCCTCCACTTAGCAAGAAGCCTTTCTCAACTATACTGGGCCAAGCCTTCACACATACGGTACTCGAAAGAATTAAAAATAATCTGTTGCAAGTCGACTAATATTGGCTGTCCAAGGTTGATGTTGTCCTACCGGAAGAGCTCTACGATTTGATTTGGAATGAAGTTGAACGCAAAATCATAAACATTCAATACTCTCGTGTCATCATGCCTCTTTCTGCATTGCTCGAGGGAGATTTTTTTAATTCATACATTAAGTCTGGTACAACACATACTTCTTATCTACCCTTGCTCTGTTGCCTTATTATGCCTTGCTATGCGTTCGTAATTGTCACGACACAGCCTAAAGTATGGCAGGGAATGTCTTGATGCTTTCCGAGGGTCGTCCTGGCGTAGACAACCTTTTCTCTCTCAACGATGGTACGCAAATCCACCATTGAGACTTCCGATCCGGAAGGTTCTCTCTCGGACCTTGTGACTAAGGGATCGTGACTCCTCATTCAGGCATACTGCGCCTCGAGCTTGCCAAGGAGTCCTATGAAAGAGCCGGCCTGGTCGGAAAGCCCATCCGCGACGGCGGCAGAAAACATATAAAAACCCGCTATGGTACGCGTTTCCCAAGAGAACAATGCAGCACAACACAAATGCTGAGACATTAGCAAGTCGTCGAAATCAATCTACGTTTACCATCTATGCTACACGGTAAAAAGGGGTTCGAGCGAATCGTCTGGGCCTTCAAGAATGTACTCAACAACGCCATCACATGGCTGTTCTATGATTTCGAGACAAAGCACAATGCTGTAACCGATGCTCGTAAGGTTTTTCTGCCTTGGATGCCGAAGGGAGCTACGGCAATCGAAAAGGCCGCTGACGGCAACAGAAGTAAACACACACCCTCTAGCCAAGCACCACCCCCTTGCCAAAACGGTCTCACGTACCATCAAGCGATCCGACGCAGTTCTCGTGCCCCCGTTGAATCTGTCAACATTACCAAGCGATCGAGCAACTGCCGAAGACTGGGCGATAGAGTTCCACGAATGGCTCAGCCTCGTCTTACTAGGAAGCCGCCGCGTCAAGGCAAACGATGACATCGACCCCTATCTCTGCCGCTACAGTGTCCCCCAAGAGGAAGCCGCGACCCCTACGAAGCTTGTGCACCTCCAATGGTCGGGATTTATGCCAGCACGGTGGATCCGGGCCCTCTTTCTCGAGTTCATGTAAGCCGATAACCTTTATGTACCTGACTTTTGGCGCTATCTAGGTTCAACAGACCGTTTGCCAAAGGATGACTAGAGGGCTGACTTTACGGATGGGTGGGATAGACGCGTCTGCGATGCCAAGCCGTCTGCCTGGTTGGCGTTGAACGCGGCTGCGATCAGAACAGAGGCGGTCGACGGGCTGGATGGCTATACGATACTGCGGCTTCCTGGAAGCAATGGAGATGGGAGCAACGGCGAGAAGAGCAATGGCGATACTGGGGGTGCCTCGGAGGCAGATGGAGAGGGGGACACCAAAAACGCTGCTCGGCCTGCCGTCGAGTATATGCTATGGGAGCTCGCCAGCGCCGCAGATGGCCGGCAATGACCTCCCCCGAAAGCATGACCGCTCGGTCGTCGCTTGGAAGGTTCAGGAGGTCCCTCCGCCGGACAAGTACCTCAGTGGACTAAAAGGTTTGCAACTGTTTTTTTCTGCGCGGCGGACTTCTGGGCGACCCGCATGTACCTAGATGCCTCGTCATTTACTCTTCCTCAAACTCACGATGGCAAAACTTATTCGCAGCACCGTGCCCTCGTTCTATGCGTACCTTGGAGGTCTCCCTGGTGTGGTACAAAAACCGACAATGTCCCCTGCCTGGCTGCTGTTTTCTTTCTTTACCCATTCTGCTATACGACTCTGGAGATCCCCAGCTCACTATCAAGACCAATTGCACCGCTTTTGCTCTCTTGCTCCCTTGCTCCTTTGCTTGACATATAGCACCATGGCGACCCTCGGCGGCATTTCCGGCGCTCCCCTCGGGGATGACTTCTTTGACGAGTTTACGAATGGCGGCGACTTTCTTGTCGGAGGCTCCCCGGAGGCGACCCCTTCCCTTGGTGATGACGAGACTGTGGCGAGCAGTGCTGTTGTGGCTTCACCTGCCTCACTGCGTAAGTCAACTTATTTTCTGCTAATTTCTTATAGTTGTAGTACTTAGGGGCCCCTCTGAACTTTTACCTGGTTCCCATGTCTTTTCTTTTGTATTTCTATAGCCCTGTATTTTACTATACCATTGCACTTGGCCCCCCCCAGTATACTATAGGTTTAGTGAGTAGTACATATTGCGATCCGCTATTTGTTAGTTTTTGCACACAATGTATATACCAGGCGGTCCTCGCACTGTGTTCTATTCCTTCCCGTGTCTGACAATCTTCTATTCCTTATGATATCGAGGATCTTCTCATATTTCTCTAACTGCTTATACCCTTTCTATACTTTTGTTTTTCTTTGGACCTATGTTACAACATCTATCGCTGGGGCTCTCCCCGGTCTTCTTTACTATGTATAATCCTAAATCTAAATGCATTGCTAACGACTTACAGCCCACTCGGATTCGCAGCCGGCGGCCTTCCAGCCACCATCAGACGCCCTGCTGCTCGACATCTTCCCCGACCTCGACAGCTTCTACACCGACTTCTCGGCGGACGCCAGAGGTGAGGATGTATCCGGAACCGACCGGCAATACTCCTCCCTCACCACCTCGACACCAACCCTCCCTGGCCCGGCCTTCACCCCCGGTGCCTTATATGGATCTCTGGAGGACCTCGAGACTCTCTCCGGGGAGGGTGTATCCGGACCCGGCCGGCTCTACCCCTCCCCCTCGCCCACCACCTTCGCTGGCCCGGCCTTCGCCCCCGGTGCCTATGACGACGAGGAGTGCCCCTGGGACTTCGGTGTTCTCGCTTCGTCTCCCGGCCCTGCTTTTTCTCTGGAGGCCCCCGGGCCCGCCTATCCCCACGCCGCCTCCTCGCCCCTGGCTCCCGCCGCCCACGCTGGCGAAGACTTCTTTGGCGCCCCTCCTGCTTGGCCTGTCCGCCCCGCCAGTGCGCCTGTCTTTCCCGTCGCCCCCGCCCCCTCCATGACCACCGAAGGAGCCCCCCGTCCTTCCACGGCAGGAGACTGGCCTGCCGCCTCCGCCTCCGACCCCGTCTTCGCTTCGGTCTGGTCTGCGGTCTCGACCGCTGTCGATAGCTTCGGAGGCGCCCCCGCTCCCACCACCGCCGCCAATTTCTGGCCTGCTGCGCCCGGCCCCGGTCCCGCCCCCATCGCAGCTCCAGTCTGGAACGCCGCGCCCGGCCCCATGATCGCCGCCAGAGGGCCGCCTCGCACCACCACCACCACCAATGTCTCGCGTGCTCCCTCTGCGCCCGCGCCCGGCCCCGCCCCCAACATCGCCACAGGAGGCCCTCCCACCGCCAGCGCCGCCAGCAGCGCCGACCCCTCCATCCTCCTCCGCAGCACAACCACCACGCTCCTCCGCACCGCCAACGCCTCCCTCAAGCGCCGCCGCGAAGACCCCCCTTCCTCCTCATCCTCGTCCCCCGCGCCCCGCGCCCCCCCGCCCCCGCCAGCCAAGAAAGCCGGGCCCGGCCGCCGCGCCAAATACCACGGCATGCAGGGATTCCTGGTCGCGACCGTGGCGGATGCGGAGGAGTTGGGGCATCGGGGGGGGGTGACGACGCAGACGGAGGCGCCGAGGTCGAAGAGGTGGAGAAGGACTGTCTCTTATCCACATCTGGGGGAGAAGGGGTAGATGGGGGGAGAGAAGGGAAGGAGAAAGGGGGGGGAGGGGAAGGGAGGGGCCTCGGGGAGGATTGTGGGTTGGGTAGCGAAGCATGGGTAGCGAGGGCATGGATAGCGAGCGAGTTGGATTGGTTTTGGTTTTGGTTTTGGTCTGGTTTGGCGTCTTGGGAGGGGGCGGGGGGAGTCTTGTCTGTATAAAGTCTATAGCTTTTTCGAATGAACATATTTTTTGCTCTCACAATAGTGGTTTATGGTGATTATATATGTAACTGGGGATCCCCGGGTACTTCTAACTATACCAGCCATCTAACCAACGCCATCCCATCCTATCCCATCCTAACCAACCAAGCCTCCCATACCCAATCACAAAACATCATTAACAATATCCCTCAACACCGGCCTCGCGCCCAAAATCGCCCTCCCATCTCCCCTTACAATCTTCCCTGGCACCTTCTTCCCTGCGTCCTTCCCCCGCACCCTCTTCCCGCCCTCCTGCCCCTCCTCCACCCTCCTAACCTGACCCCCCACCCCTCCCGTCCCCCCTTGCGTCCCCCCCTCCTCAAAAACATGCCCCCCCAACGCTCCCCTCGGTAAATCATACCTCCACCCCCTCCCCTCCATCAACGCCACAAAATCCCTCAACAGCTCATTCCCCACCAACGTCTCCCGACTCCCCAACACCAGCAACTTCGTCCTTGCCCTGGTAAACGCCACATTGACTCTGCGCCAATCCTTGAGTAAATCGCCCACGTTCTTCTGCTCATTGCTGCGCACAAGGGACAGAATCACGACTTCTTTGTCGCGGCCTTGGAATTTGTCGGCCGTATGCATCTCGAGGTCGCCGCGGTGACGCAGGTTTTGCTTCAGCAGCGCCAGTTGGCTGCGGTAGAGGGTTATGAGTCCGATGTCGGTGGCGGAGACGCCGGTCGTGATGAGGCTTTCGACGAGCTGCGTGCAGAGAGTTGCTTCGGCGGCGTTGACGATGCGAGAGCCTTTGGCTTCTTCGCGGGAAGCCGGGAGGAGGGGGTCGGTGTTGATGAAGCAGGCTTTGACTTTGGGGTCGATGAGGTCGCGGAGCCAGCAGGTGCCGGGGTGGGGGCCGAGACAGATGGTTTGCTGGCTCGGAGGAAGAGTGTCACGGGAGGTATGATGGTGCTGTCTTAGTGCGGCGATGTTGGGGATGTTGGTTGAGCGTTGTGCGACGGCTGAGGTGCCGCATTTGAGGCGCCCGTTGTAGATGAGGGTGTTGCTTAGGGTCATGATCTCCGAGCACATACGGTATTGATGCTCCAAGTTGACGACCGACGAGGGGTGTTTCTCTGAGAGAAGCTTGAAGAGACTGATGTCGAGGCCGCCTTCTTGAGCTTCTTTATTTTGAACGAGTGGAGGAAGCTGATAGTGGTCGCCGACAAGAATGAATGTTCGTGCCATTCGAATAGGCCCAAGACAGACCGGTAAAGTGATCTGCGATGCTTCGTCCACGATGCAGTAATCGAAGACGCGCTGGTTGAAGATCGGATGATTTATTCCAAGGCATGTAGTCGCAACAACCTGCTGATTGTATGACCTCTTCAACTCCTCGACTGTTTTCTTGGGCACCGCCGCAAGATCCGCAAATTCTTGTACCTCCGCATGTACCTTTGCCACGGCACCAATACGCAAAATCCCTATTTTGTCGTTTCGGATCTTCAACAGGATATTGTCGACCGCAGTATGCGTATAGGAGGTCAAAAGGATGCTCTTTCCCTGTGCTGCTAGGGCACGAATGATGTGTGCAATAGTGGTGGTCTTCCCCGTACCTGGCATCCCAAGAACAAGTGCATAGTCCTTTGCACTCATGACCTTCTCGATCGCACACTTCTGGTCCATGTTCAAGCTGGCCTGGCTAGCAGAGCCGCCAAGGGTATATGCTGTGGGTGTAGGCTTGAAAGTTGGCGCTACTCCCTCGATAACCAGTTTTCGAAGCGCTTGTGCACCGAAAAGGTCCTTCTCCATGACTCGTATGAGATTGTTGCGAACTGTTGCCATGCCGTTGCTGAACTCATCTTTGTCAAGGCGATACAAGATCTGTTCTTCGGGTTCCTGGGCGGCCCATGTCGACTGTCTGCGTCCGTCTTCCAAGACTTCCATTACGCCAGTAAAGACTTGATTCCTCTGTGCATCAAAGTTTTTACTTCGAGTCCGAGCATTGTGCAGCCGTCGATCCACTGCAACAGTGATTCGGTGCTTTCGTACGTTGGTAACATATCCATTGGCAAGCGCGAAATGGCCCTTCTCGTCGGAGATGACTATGGGCTCACCAACAGTTATTTGTGACTCCGTGAAAGAGAAACCCGTCATAGATTTCTGCTTGATGAAAGTATATCGGAAGCGATTGATCTTCTGCGCTTCTTCCATCTCGAAAGCGGAGCCAGGCTCGATAAGGACATTGGCGAAGCACCTGCCGACCTTTTCCCGCTCTGTGCTCAACATCGTCCACAACTCCCGTCGGAACTTCAAGACGTCTTTCTCTTCCTTTGTCAGTAGATCATCCCACTTCTGGAAGAACTCTTGGTGAGCCGGGTTCAGATGTTTCGCCACTTCATCAAATTTCTCCTTCATACCGCTCGTCTCGCCATCTCCACCATCGACCAGCTTGTGATAGATGAAGCAAGGCGTCTTCGCATAGCATTTACCGCAAAGGTGGGAGCTCTTCAACATCGGCGGAAGCTCCAACCGTTGGCGTACATAGCAAGCCAGCTCGTTACGCTGCATCACCATATGCCTGATCTCATGGCGGATAGCAGGAATACGTGAGATCTCAGACGTCTCCATATAGTACAGTATCCCGTAAGCGATTTCGACGTCTGAGTTTTATCGTCAGTATGCAAACACTCTGGTCATTCAAGGGAATCATAGGGCAGACGCACCATATCGATCAGAAAGCAAAAGCGTATAAAGTGCGGTCTGGGCTTTATGTGCCGCATTCGAATTGTTCTTGCCAGTCTTGACTTCGAAAGGAACAGTCAAAGTCGTTTCATCCCGGCCATCCTGCATAGTAACCTGGACCGTTGCGTCGATGTTGCCTTTCAGGCCATACATTGGTGACCAGACGTGCTCTTCCACATCAAGCAACTTGTTGACGCTCATGAGCGCTTGACCTCCATTTCGGTCTTTAACGACTGCACCTGGCTTTAAGCTAGTTAGTTCACCATTATCAATCTGGATGTAACTAGCGAGTTACCTTTGGCTTAGCGGTCACAAAGACCTCCGCCCACGATTGCAACTCTGGGACCTTGCTTTTGAGGTATTCGAGTGCCGTACCCAACTCCACATTAATCTCAAACAGATTCTCGAGGTAGCGCGCCGCGATAGAACCGATTATTACTGTTAGCCATTCTGTATCCCACCTGTTCGCTCTCATTGCCTCTTGGAATATCTCATGAAGTATGTGTCCATAGACTTGTGGCCCGTTGGCTTCGTTTGTTGCTTTGACACGATCCTGCAGTACCGCTCGACGAGTACAAGAGAACGAATCTGCCACCACAGTCGCCGATATCAGGTGGTCCGGATGTAAGATGAGCATATTGTGGGCATTATCAATGATACATTGACCAGCACGATCGAAATCCCCTATCAGATGAATGTAGGATCCGGTGGTGCATGGGCTGTCGAACCAGGACTGTCGAAGGGTAATCGCTTTGTTGCCTTTTGTCTTTTCGTCTTGAAGGAGTAAAACCTGATGATAGTCAGTGAAGAGAAGATAATAGAAGTCTATAGAGATGTTGATGGTTGTGCACCTTCTCGGGCCGCAGCTGCCCCTTGTCAGTCTCGTATTGGCCTTCAGCAACAGTCATGATCAGGTAGCGCTGTATGGTTCGAAGCTTCTTGCCATTCTAATGTACTTAGTAAGCTATAAATGCGACTCTAGATGTGTTGTACGTACAGAATCAGCGCGAGGCGTGGCACTTTGAAAGCCCTGAGTAGAACTGGCATATTCAACAGCAATTTGCTCGAAATCAAAATCCTCGCTAAACTCATCATCAGAAGAAACCTCGACAGGCTCTGTTGTCCTGATATCATTGCGTGGCGATATTGCCACCTTCACAGCCTTTGGCAGTGCGTCAGTCTCGTCTTCCACCACGTTTTCAGCGGGTGCCTCGTCGTTCTGCGGCTGTAAGCTGTCGTACATTGCGACGACATTTTCGAGATCAGCTGCGAAAACATCGCTATCATCGTCGCCAAACTCATCGTATTCCTCTCCGGTCTGCACGGCTGATTGTTGCTCTGTCGTCTGTCCTGAGGTCTGCTCAGGTAAAGAGTACATATTGCCCACTGTTCCAGGGTTTAGGGCTTCGCGAGGTAGCGGTCGTTCATTACCCGCACCTCCGAATGCCTCAGGAGGCCGCATGGGAAACATCTGCCGCACAGAAGCGTGTCCGCCGCTACCATCATTACCCATGGACAGCTCAGAAGTAATTTGGCCTTGCGTTTCTCGTCCCATCCCGTTGGTGCTAGCGATCGTCGCATCCACACTGTCCAGGAGGTCGAAGTCGATGTCGTCGTCGCCAAAGTCTGAAGATGATTCCTTGTCATCCGACCTTTGATCCTGTGCTTCTGGAGATTGCTGACGAGATCTCATACGCGTTGTTGGTGCGATTTTCCCTGTAGGTGACGATTCTTGCTCCACTACCTGAGCATGTAGCCGTTGTAATGACGGAGAGGCGCGACCGCCATCGAAACTGCCTGTGTCTGGAAGAGGAGAAGAACTTGATGGACCACGAACATCGGCTTTATCGACGGGTTTTGCAAGTCTCTCTTGTACCATGTCCACCAGCAAGCTCACTCTTGACATCTTAGTTGTGGAACGCCCATCACCAGCCTCTTGGTAGGCGGCCAAGATAGCGTTGCCTTCCTTGTGACCACTGGTATGGTTGATCTTCCGTCTCTTTGTTATGGACGTCGGCCATTCGGTGCCGCAGCTCACAGTTCTTCTTAGACCGCTGTCTCTACCTAAGAGATGCATGGCAGGTGTCTGAGGTGAAGAAGAATGGAGTAGATCGATTGACCTCAAAGCAACCGGTCCTGGGGGAGTCTGCTTATCGTTCCCATTCATGGAATAACGGCTCCACAAGTCACCAGCCGGGTCCGCCTGTGGCGTCTTCAGAGACTTCTGTAGTGTCTGTAGGTCAAAGGGGGGTTTGTTAACAGCGAAGTGATTGGAGGCTTCATTTGGCGATGAGGAGGGTGGCGAGCTACGTGCTCGCTTTTTGCCCCTTCGAACCGCAGGCGTCTGGAGCGAGTTGGCCTGATCGGAGCTACGAGGGGAGATGTTCCAATATACTCGCTCATATGGTGTATCGCTTTCCCTATGGGCAAGGGTGTCTTCCGTATTCCCAATGAGCTCTGCCAAGGGCAGCCTCCCAACTGGTGTCTGTGGACATTCGCCTCGGGCTTGGAGAGCAGACGTCTGAGAAGAAGTTTGGCTGCGTGGTTTCGACTGGGACGCACTTGGCCTCGGGAGTTCTTGTAATGCTCTTGTGTTTTCCTTGTCGGCTTCGACTATCGTTGGAGGGCCTCCGCTCGACGAGTGCCTATCCGTGTCCTCGGCAAACTGAAAAGCTTTGAGCTTCGCTTTTGATTGTGAAGACGCAGCAATAGGAGGGATGGCCATGGCGGGCTTATTGGACGTGACTACTTCGCGAGGAGCATCATATGGTCTCCGATTCCTCTGCCAATAAGGGACAGCCTGTGCATCTATATGTGAGCAGCGTAAATGATATGGAGGGGTGATGTTCTACCTTGGGGTCTTGATCAAAGAAAGACTTCTGGCGTTTCGACATTGGAGATCATGCCAGCGGCCGCCCTCCTATGAGAGCAGGCGTAGCAGGGTTCTGATTCTGTTATTGATTTTCGCGCGGGGATAACGTGACGCGTTTTAGGTTTGGCGCCAACACCAACGCACGTGACTGTGTACTTCCACTTTCGACCATCATACCCAGAATTGCAGTGCTCGAGGCAGGATGATCACTACTAATCGTGCCACGCAACTAATATTCTTCGCATATTAGTGCTCGACGGCTCAACGTCGCAGACGGCTCAACGTCGCATTTTTCTGATTTTTCAGATTGAGGTCATATTACAACCTCAACTTATGAAATCAACTCATGTAATTGAGAAGGAGTTTAGAAAAGCATATAATGTATCTATCTAAGTAGTACCTATGTTTATAAAAGAGTGTTGTTGATATTCTATTTGAGGATGAACAATTGTACTTTTTGGATCTCTACAACTTGTCATTTTAATGCAAATAAAATAATCAGGCCACATCAACGTCTTCAATGAAATCAAGAATTTTAATAGATGCTAGATCTAAAAATGACCCTAATCATGCAGCTTTCAGGAAGTTTTAGAATTGATTGTGCATTACACAATTGAATAAAACGACGTTGAGCCGTCGTGCGACGTTGAGCCGTCGAGCACTAATATGCGAAGAATATTAGTTGCATGGTACGATTATTCAAGATAGAATGGCATCGGCGAAGCACCTCGGGGAATACCAGGATCAGCCTCATAGGGCTGAGCCACTTTATCTGCCGCTATCATCCCGCGTCCCGCATCCCGCATGTACGACGTCAACACAACACAAACCGAAGCGACAAACCCCCAACAATCCTCGTACCTCAAGCACAACCACAACCACACCCGTTCCACCCCATCCTCTCCTCAAACCATCCTCCCAATGGCACACGAACCCATCCCCCCTCCCTCCACCTGCCCCTTCTGTTCCATCGCCGCCGCCCACCCCCCCTTCTCCCCCTCTTCCCCCCCTTCCACCCCCTCTCCCCCACCCGGAACCTACGTCCTGCTCTCCACCCCCCTCGTCATCGCCTTCCTCGACATAGCGCCCATAGCGCGCGGCCACGTCCTCGTCGCAACACGCGAGCACAGGGAAAAAGTCAGCGATGTGACGGTTGCGGAGGGGAGGGCGTTGGGCGCGTGGTTGGGGATCGTGAGTCGAGCTGTGGTGAGGAGTGTGGGATTGATTGGCGAGGGAGAGGGGAGGGAGGGGGTCGGGGATTGGAATATTGTGCAGAATAATGGTGGGTTACCCTCTCGACCTTCGGAGAAGGGGCGCGGTAGTGGAAGTCATGCATGGACTCATAGGAATATAGGGGCGAGAGCAGCGCAGGTGGTTCCGCATGTGCATTTTCATATCATTCCTCGGCCGGGCGATGTGCCGGAGATTAAGAATCGGAGTTGGACTGTTTTTGGGAAGGGCCAGAGGGAGGAGTTGGATGACGATGATGCGGCGGAGTTGGTGTTGAAGATGAGGAAGGAGTTGACTAGCCAAGTCGAGAGGGTTAGGGAGAGGGAGGGGGAGGAGGCTGTGAGGATTTTGTTGGGAGATGGCGCGGATAGTGGTAGGAGTAAATTATAATGCGTTCTGAAGGGATCAAGTATTTGGCCTGATCGCGATATGCTTGAACGAGGGTATGTGATGGATGTGACAAGTCGGTAACGGCACAGGTGAGGGTAGCCAATCTATGGTTAGAACATGGCGTGTGCAGGGCTTATTTTCTATCGACGGTTTGAATCCTTGGTCACCATTGCATCCCCGTTCTCGGTGACGACTTTGAATCCTTGGAAATACTGGGCGTTACTGTCAGCGGGCTGATGTAGTAGAGGGAGATAGGTTTGTATACTCTCTTCCTGAAAGAGTTTAGCTCGTCAGCTGTGACTCTTCTGCTTTGTTCGTCTACTTTGCCGCGCAGCACTACATCCTCCACCTCGATGTTTGGCAGCCTCCTATACGTTAAGAGCCTCCTTGACCCTATCATATTACCCGATCAGTTGGCACCATAGAAGGGCTAATCCCAATCTTTCATGTGGACTTACATTTATTGAAAGCTTGCACACAGACACTGACTACTTCTAGACAAGGATGCATTGGGATACCAAGCTCGACTTCCTCGTCATTGGCCGTCGGCATCCATAGGGAAAGTCTTCCCTCGTCCACGAGAGAGACGGCGGCGAAGTTGAGAATGTCGTCCAGCATAGCTTCGAAGCTGTAAGGATGTTTAGGGGGTATATACTCGTCTTGCCTAGACTGGTTTAGCAACATTTCGAGTGCTATCAGGGGACTGCTCACAGATGTGCGGCTTCACCATCTATAAAGACTATTTTCTTGCCACTGCCATCTCTACTGCCCAGGACCTTGGGACCTTCTCGAACGCCATAAGGTGGATCACAAATTATGCCGTCAAAAAGTCTTGTACTTCTCAATGGACTATGTGTAAGATCCGAAATGAACCCATCCAGATATCTATCCAAGATCCCATACTGCTGGAAGTTAGTAACAAGGTTCCTATCCTTCTTGCCCCTAACGCTTCGCCCATCAATATCCGACCCCAGCGTCATGGCCCCAAAATGCGAACACGCAATCGGGAAGCTGCCCGTCCCCACGAACGGATCATAGAACACCTTACCCGGCGCAGCCAGCGTGATATTAGCCGTAAGGAGCGCAAGTTCCGAATCCATGGAAGTCCTATCAATATACTTCCGCTGCTTGAGACTATAACTATACACAGCATCTCTATCAGTGCCAGAAATCCATCGGCCCAGATAAATCTGCTTGGGCTCTTTGACTCCGTGCTCGTAGTCCTCAAAGATGCAGAACTTCTGCTCTGCATTCCGCATTTTGACAGGGCCGTTGAAACCTAGGTAGTGGAAGGACTCGATTAGTATCTGTTGCTCGTCCTCGGAGCGTTTGCTTTGGTAAGTGTCGACATCGAATTTGAAAGAGCAGGTGCTGTACTGCTCCCATTTCGAAGATGTTCGCCGGCGGATGTCTTCGTGAAGCTCATCGTAGTTGGCGCCGCTGCCCCAGAGCTCGTAGAACCCTTGGCTTAGGATGCTACGGCAGGCGAGGGCTCGAGCGGCAGCCTCATCTTGAAGATGGAGGATGCAATATGGAGACTGGAGGTATATCAGCAGATGTAGATTATGAGAATTCTATTTCCATGGGTCTCAAGGACTGTAGCCCAATAATGTTCACATACATACTCGCTGTAGACGAGAAACTCCACTTTGATATTTGCTAGTACTGCTAGTGCTTGGATCTCTGCTTTACGGAAGCTCTCATGGACCTGTACTAGGCGAACAAGACAGTCCATATGCTCGGATTACTACGCCGATTGCTCAAAATAAAGATGCGGGCAGTGTGTAATTTCTTGTGTTTTGAGGAAGACTACCGATTTGTTCGAGGGCAACGCCGAAACACTACTCTTATGCTGCAAACACTCAACTTAGTCCCGGCCTCACCACAATGTGCTGGCTTAGCTAGATATATATTCAATGTTTGAAAGAAAGTGGATCCAGTGCTAACAAACAACGACATGGCTCAATCTACCTCGCGGATTTCGGGCTGCCTCGTCGTTCCTCTCATTTCATTGGGAGAAAGTTACAGGACCTATATTTACTTCCGAAATGTGAACAGCGTGCTTTCCAACATGTAATAGTACTGTCGTTTATACTAAGCAGCTCTATGGAAGTCATCGTTTTCTTACTATTTTATCTAGCAATACAGCTCCGCAGCGTAGCCCTATTCTCGGTTGGAAGGTCGGAAAGAGAAATCGGTTCCACCAATGGCCGCCCTCAACACGATCGACCGACGCTTCCAGCAGCGGACTTTCAGAAACGCTTGTATGGCTCAAGGACGCAGCAATGGATTGATCAAAAATCCACAAAAGAGGTAGTATCACAATGCTAGTTACAATTGGGTCCCTCATCAATATTGGTCCAGCCTTGATGGCCAAATGATATCTGCCCATTGGTATAGTCGAGTTTTCCCATGCCTGGACCATGAGCCTCGAGTATGATGAGAGGGTTGCAGCGGTCCGAAGCATACCCGGCCAATGGCATCGACAGAACTAGACGTTTAGTCTTCTGGTCGAGTACGGTCCCATGATCTTGCTTGTTGATATGTTAGTACAGATACAAAGCATGCCAGTCGTTTGTTTAATAAAACACGATCCCTTGTACGATGCTATTCGGAGGTTTTGGCTCGTAGTTGGCCTTCGTAAGCCGAACATCGTCATCGTCTGGATATCGTTCCTTCTCCTAAGATTGTTGCTCGTTATAATCTCAGCATAACAGCCGTGTGAGTATGTTGGCCGATCAGCAATGCCTGGCGGATAAGCTAAACAGTCGAATGACCCGTGCGCCCAAGCCCGGGACTCCTTGATTCTACAGCAAGTCCCTCCGTGCTAGTCCGAGGGTCCCTTGGTAAAGACAAACCGAGACTCGTAACCATTCTGCAGTTGGATTTCAATGGTCTGCTTCTTAGGGACCATTTCGTGACGGAGTTCCCATCCAGCACGCTTGCACAGTTCAGCAACGACGATATCACAGTCGCCAAGCAAGTCTACATCAAAATTGACATGCGCGCACGGCTAGCACAAGATCAGCAAGTATCTATTACTGAGCCCACAGTGTAGGGCACCTACAGTACGGGAAATGTAAATCTGAGGGACGTTGGGAGGTAGGAAGCCAACAACTTCCGATACAGGCGCTACCTTCAATGAGGTACCAATGACAAGGACTAGATCGACAAGGTCTCTATCGTGATTGACCAAGCGCTCGTGGAATGTAGCCGGTAGGTCTTCGCCGAAAAAGGTAATATCTGGCTAGAGGGTATGTCAGAAATCGAATGGAATATAGCACGGGATGAATCTCACCTTCATGACACCTGCAACTGCGATATCATAGTCCTCATTGTCACTGCTGTCTTCGTAGTCCTTTTTCTTTCGCTTACTGTTTGACGAGCCGTTGGAGCTCCTCTTTCTCTTTAGGCCAGCTGGTCTGGCCTGGCGCAATTCACGTATGCATCGATCACATCGAGCTACTCTCCCAGCCTTCAGGTCTTTGTAGATTTCTTCCCCCTTCACCTTGTAACCACACTCCACGCATGAAGCTGTTGCGAAGGAGCCGTGGCATTGTATTAACTTCTCCGGGAGGATCCCCGCGTGCCCCTCAAGGTTATCAATATTTTGTGTGAAATTGGTGAGCAGTTTATCCTTCTCTTGAAGGAGATGGATAAATGCATGCGTGGGAGAAACCTTATTGGTCGACGGAAGGATATCCTTGGCCACCGAATAGAAGATGCTGGGATCCTCTCGGAAGAGCTCAATGTCGAAGACCTCCTGAGGATCGCTAAGACCGAGATGCTCCAGTTGCGAATATAAGCCGGTTTCTTTGGACCGAAAATCCGGGATGCCGAGGCTCGTGGAGATCTAATGTACAGTCTTAGCCTCTGTCCTCAAAGCTGATTGCATCTAACCTACCCCAGCTCCAGTAAGGACAATAATGTTCTTCGCTCTCTTCAACAATGATACCGCATCATCGACCGTGTTGTATTGCGGTAGCTTGACCCGCTTGCTAAGCTCGCGGGAGATCCCAAGCCCTAGAAGAGGGTAATAGGCGCTGTCTGGTGATCCTTCCAAGAACAGGGGCAGGCAGATGCCGAAGGCTGTGCATAATTTCTTCGCGGTAATCGTCCCGGCTTCGATGGTGTCCGTGATAAACTGATCCTCTCCAACATCTCGCAAGCGTTTGCGGAACGCGAGAGCCTCCTGCAACGTGCAGGCCTCTGTATCTGCGGCTATTCTTAACACGTATTTTCCAACTGACAAATATGAGCTCTGCTGATCCGCGTACCATCACCAGTCAACTGTTCATCTCCAAGACCCTCCAACGCGTCTTCGTAGAGGGATTCAGACTCCCACTGCTCTTCCTCACCATCTTCTTCGGATTCGCCTTCTTTCGTCAACGCGTCACGATCTAACGGTTGTTGGGCCCCGTCGTCTGAATCTTTGTCCGAAAGCAGGTCTACCACCTCAACGGCTGGTGTCTTGAGTGAAGACTCGGCCAAAGCCGCTTGGCTACTCGCCATCTACGTCGCAGAGAGATGTCGCCACCCTACTCGTCCTTGCAGCTTACAAACACGCGGTTTCGATGGCAATGGGCGGTTCGCGTAGATTGACAGCCCTATGGGGCGATCTTATCGATAGCAGCAACGTTCGCCAACTCGATACTGACAAGACCGACATTTCTCCGGACGCTGGCATAGAGACGAAGCTTCCTTGATGGACAGTCCAGATCCAAACATAGCTTATAGTGGGCGTCGAGTTCGATGGCAGGTGGGGAACCACCGTCTAATAGTTTCCCGCCTAGCATTCAATTGAGAGCACCTACCCTTCGGACCGAAGAAGCAGTACCAGCGGCTGAAAGCACTGCTCAAGGAACAAGAGATACTCATGGACTACGAAGGCTTACTCGTCGAACGTCCACCTTAAGGCGCCAGCCTTCAAAGCATGTGAAGGTTACAGAACCGAGTTTTCGCCAACCAGCACCTGGCTCGAGTATTTACCTTGGCTCATATGGCAAAAGTCCTCAACGCTCGCGAGCTTCTCTGGGAGATTCTCCTGCCACACAGACTCCTCGAGGTTCGGTCCCTCCGTCTCCGCGGGCGAGCATTGGCCAGCTGCAGCTGGAGCACCTCCTACAACATGTGGATGTCCAGCTTGACACGTACGGTGTCGAAGAGTTTAGGGACGGCTTTTTTGATGCATCTTTCTATCATCCTTTAAAACGTGACCGGCCAGAGATGATGAGGAAAGCATCAGAAACCCTACCCGCATCTTTTCTTGAGCATCATCCTTTGTCACTGCATCGTTTTCTGCCAGAGCAATGGCGTGAAGCGATGACGTTCGTCAAGCAGATTTCTACAACTTACGAAGGAGTAAACCTTTTGAAGAGCTTTTTGGGCTACTTCATTGCATATGTTGTTTGTTTAATACCAGCGTCACGGAACTTTCTGGGGCCGTTTTCTTACATACTTGCGATTTCGGCAATCCTTAACCATGCAGGTCGAACAGTTGGATCTCAGATCGATGGTGCCCTAATGACTATTATCGGTACAGTCGCCGGTCTAGGATGGGGGAGTCTGGCGCTGTATGTATCTACATCGACCGCTGGTGCCAAATCAGGATATGGTGGTGCCCTTGCGGCGTTTCTTGTGCTCTTTTCGAGCACAATCTCTTGGCTTCGCTGTGTCTACCTCAGGTTCTTTCAGGCCATTATCTGTGCTGGGATCGCTATATTCTTCACGAATTTGGCAGATACATCTCAAGCTGTGGGTTGGAAGAAAATCTTCGATTATGGAATTCCTTGGGTGTTGGGCCAATTGATTGGTTTGATAGTATGTGTGGTCGTTTTTCCTGACGCTGGCTCACGCCCACTTGCGTAAGCTCTGCCCTTGTTTCTTCTCTGCGTGGAGTATCTGTTCTTATCATGTGTCAGTGTTGCTCTCCACCGCTCTCTCCAGACCATCCAAGAGGCTCTTAACTTGCCTCGTCAGGACACATCATCTATTAGACGAGATCTGGCATGGGACTTCGTAAACCTATCACAAGCAAATAGAGATTTTTCAATCGACATCTCCATCTCGCGGTATCGTCCCAAAGATATAATATCTGTTCGCAATCAGATTCAGGGGGTAATACGTGGTGTTTTGGCTGTCAAACCTGACACAGCTCTCTTTGGAGATGGGAATGTATCCCAGGCCGGATCACCTTACACAGGGGACGTCGTTGTCAACTTGGATTTGCCGAACCATGATGCATCGACTGTACCGCGAGGGGTCTCTGCAGAGGCTATCAGCCTTGTCCGTGATGTACTTGCAGAGCCGACTCGAGTAATGATTGAGAGTATGAGGGATGCTATTGCTACCACTGACGCATCACTCATGGATTTATCCGGTTATCGCAGGTACCTTGGACCTCCAAGTACCACACCAGCAAGCAGCCCTGCTATTCTAAATCGTCTGAAGGCTAGTATTGAAAGTTTCGATAAAGCGGACAGCTCTATAATTGGTCATCCGAAGCTCCCCCCGACATATGCGGATCATCCAGAGGTCGTTGAGCTGTTCCTCTTTCTTCATCCCGTCCGACAAGCTGCAGATAAAGTTGAAGCCTTGGTGCAAACGGTTACGCAGATGGATAAGAATGGAGGTTGGAAGTTCCATCTTCCGTCTTACCCTTTCTCAAAGTCTTTATTGCGAACAAATGCTCAAGTGCGTCACGACAGAGGGGGCGCAACGGCAGGCTTTTATTTTGCGAATAGAAAGCAAATGAAGAAGATGATGCAAGGACTGCAGAGTAAGACTTATGTACCATTACCCCATCGTCATACAGCCGAAGTTCTGGACACCAAGCTACCCATGGCCAACCACCAGGATGAAGCCAAAGGAGTGGAAGCAGGAGAGAACATTGAGGGGACTCAGAACCTAACGGTCCGCTACAGACTGTGGGCAGTACTGCACCGTTTGCAAGGGTTTGAAAGCCGTTTTGCACTAAAGGTTACAGCTGTGACGGTATTGCTTTCCATCCCTGCGTGGCTCCCTCAAAGCAGGGACTGGTACAACGAACATGAGATATGGTGGAGTGTAGTCACAGTCTGGATCATGATGCATCCCCACGTTGGTGGGAATCTGCAGGACTTGGCAGCAAGGACTATTTGTTGCATCATTGGCGCTGTTTGGGGTGGATTCGCATACGCTGCAGATGACGGCAACCCATATGTCATGGCTGTCTTTGCAGTTCTCTTTATGATTCCGATGCTCTACCGCTATACCCAGAGCACACATCCGCGCTCTGGCATCATGGGATGTATCAGCTTCACGGTTGTCTCATTGAGCGCATATAATCACGCGGGCACGCCTGGACCATTCGAGATAGCATGGACAAGAGGCACTGCGTTTGTCGTCGGTGTTGTAGCTGCTGTTTCGGTGAATTGGATTCTGTGGCCTTTCGTTGCCAGGCATGAACTTCGAAAATCAATTTCAGCCATGCTGCTACACACGGCGATCATTTATCGAGGCGTCGTGGCAAAATACATCTACTATACGGAAGGCGAAGAGCCGGGCTCGGAGGATGTTGCACGCTCGGAAATGCTTGAGGGGCGCCTGCGTGAGGGGTTTGTGCGCATTAGGGAGCTTATGGAGCTCACAAGGCATGAAATTGTGAGTTCAATCCCACCTTGTAAAGGAGTCTCGCAGTCAAACAATAGATTACTTCAACCAAACCTCTTTCCATGCTAACAGCTCACAGCGCCTTCGAGCCCCATTTGATCCCCTGCCCTACAGTGCCCTCATCGACGCCTGCGAACAATTCTTCGAGCGCCTCGTCGAAGTCCGCCAATCAAGCCTCTACTTCCAACCATTCATGCTCACCGGCGGTCGCGAAGCCACCGACTCCCTCATCGGAGTCCGCCGCGACGCCGTCGCAACTATCCTCATGAACCTGTACATCCTAGCCGGCGCGCTTCGCTCCGATAGGCCCGTGCCGCGTTATCTGCCGTCCGCTGCAGCGGCCCGCAAACGGCTGCTGGAGCGCATGGAGGAAGTCGAGGCCGAGCACGCGGGGCTCGGGAAGAGGGAGCCGATGCCGGAGCGGGGGAGGAGGTGGGCGGACGTTTATCAGTATGCTTATTCGTCGGCGTTGACGGATATTGTGGAGCAGTTGCAGCAGTTGCAGAGGTATACGATGGAGATTACTGGGGAGGTGGGCTTTGATCAGGTTGACTATGTTAAGTCGGGGACCTAGCTGATCGGTAGAGCACCATTGATTTAGATGTATAGTGTAAAAGAAGAGCCCTGAGGACCCTCAGCAGCAGACTATCAATGAAAGCCATGTTTGGGAACCTTGAGAGTGCAGGTCCACACGCTATTTTGCGGTTTGTCCGTCGAGAGCAGGGAGCCTTCTGCGTTACATGGAGAACACCGATGACTCTGCCTTGCTTTGGTATGAATCTGTAAAATTCAAGTCATCAAATTAATAAAACTACGTGCCGTTCATCTCGAGATCCCCACCCTCCCCATCCCTGTCCTTGTCCTCGTCATCTCCATCCCCCTCTTCATCTTCATCCTCACACTCCCCACCCTCTTTCTCCTCCTCCTCTCCACCCCCATCCCCCAACTCCCGATCCAACCCCTCCACCAACTCCACCGCATGATCCCGTAACCTCTCATCCTCATACTCCCTTACCTCATAAAGCCTCAAACTATTCCTCAACCACTCCCGACTCGCCCCCATCAGCGCCGTCCAACTCTCCCCCTCCCCCTC
>KK106981.1:9186776-9385336 GCA_000611775.1 Umbilicaria muhlenbergii
CTCCCCGCCTCTTCTCCCCCATAAGAAACAAGCACCACCCACCCAAATACCACCCCTCGACACTCCCATCATCCTCCGCCACCAACCTGTCCAGCACCTGCATCGCCCGCTCCTCCATCTCCGCTTCCATCAGTAACCGCGCCAGACTAATCCTGGTCGGGAAGTCCGGCACGTGCGGGTCTTCGGGTGGGAGGTCCTGCCACAGTTCCATACTGCGTGTCAGGGCCGCTCGGGCGTCGGGCAGGCGCAGCTGCGAGATGCGCACTGAGGCGAGGGTTTGGAGCGGCTCGGGCGAGTGCGGGGCGGTGAGGAGGGCTTCGGTTACGAGGGCGTCGCAGGTGGTTTCTGCGGAAGGGTCCCAGCTGGTGGGGGGGGAGGGGTGTTAGTAAACGGGTGCGCGTTTCTGGGGTGAGTGGGGTAGAGAAGGGGCCGGGGAGGGGGGGGAGAGGTACGATAGATCTGTCATGTAGACTTCGACGACTCCGCATAGAGCGCCTGCTAGTTTCCGCTTCTTCTCTTCGAGGTCTGGGGAAGTGGTCGACGTCTGGCTGGTTTCTATCGCTGCTATTTCTCGCCGTAGGACGCCGGCTCCGCGCTCGAACCACCGCACGCTTTCTTCGCCGCCCTCCTCGCATAGCTGGGCGAGCCAGAGGAACTTCTCCGCTCCATCGGGTGCTAGGCCTTCCGGATCGATCTCTACGGCTCGGAGAAAGTACGACCGCGCCGACTCGACGTCCCCCAACTCGATATGTATTTCCGCCAGCAAATCGAGCGCCGGCAGCGCGGCCGCACTCGGCGCAGTAGCAGAAGCTGGTTGCAGGAGCCCTAGAGCGCGGACGGCAATGGGGAGCGCGTCGTCAGGCTGACCCGTGTGGAGGAGCGAGGTGGCTTGGTCGAGGAGGGTTGAAGGATTCACGGCGTGTTTGGAGGAGGATTTCGATCGCGCGGCTTGTGTGCCGTGGAGAATTGACTTGCCTTTTCCCTTTCGGCCTTCTTTTGCAGAGCGGGCGGGTCGGGACTTAGCCATAGCAGGGTGTTCAGGCCGATGATGGTGACGGGGATGCCGGTCCAGGGATTGCAGAAGAAGTCGAGGGTTCGGAGACCTATGTTGCGTAGTTTGTGCCAAGGCATTGTTATTTGGACTTTTAGTGGCTCAAGGGCGTGGGATTGACTTTGGCGCTTGCAAGGGCGGGAGGGCAGCGGTGGAAGTCTAAATGCTGGTGTCGTCGCTGAGCACTACGGGTTTGACGATATACTAGTATGATTAAGCGAGATTGAGAGGAAACATTTGAGATCTAAGGGAAGGAGACTTGCAGTATGCTTCATCGAGTACGATAGGTCTAGAAGGACAAGATTAAGATCCTCAATTTTCGAGCATGTCTCTAGGACAGCATTCGTGTTAGAAACCTAGTTTGACCATGTAGTAATCCGAGGCTTGCAGCTCTATCCAACGGCGAACTGCTTAAAGGGGTGCTTCAGCGTGAAGACATGAGAAAGAAACGTACAATTTGCTCAAGCTGATTACTTGTTTATCAAATCTTGGTTTGGGTTTATAAGTAGTGTTACCATACCAGCCTGCTCGAGTCACCGGAGGCGAGCCATAGGCGTCTGCACTTTCATCACCCTTAAATTTGTCCACTATAGGCCGAGTGTAACCGAGGAGAGGTCATAAGTTGCCTCCACATATAACTAGAAGATCACCGTTTCCATAGGCAGGTGCATCACCTAGGTTTTGCATGAGTTAGAATCAATCAACCAAGCTAGATAGAAGTTGGGCTTACCCTCCACGTTTCCGTCATTATTACAATATGTGAAAACCCATTGGGCACCAAGTGCTACGTCCCCACTGTCCGGCAGGGTTTGAACGTTCCACTAATTGATTCTTTACCATACCATCGTGAGCGAGTATCATGACTACCAAGATCTACACCAGACACTCTTGCATTCCCAGCAGTACACATTGGATGTTGATTCTGGTCGGCAGGGACACAGCAATCCTTGTTACCGATACTCTGAAGATAATTGAAGCACTACGCTGGATTTCACTATCCAAGAGCAGATCGGGCAAGACACTGTGAATGCCACAGATGCTGTTTCGATCAAACGAGCTATGAAAACAACTCCAGAAAGCTGATATACGCGGGATAGATACGCAAGGGAGCAGGCCAGACGCACAAGCTGAACTAAAGAAGACAATAAACCTGCTGATATGATTAGAAAATATATAGCTTATGGTTATGGAAGATCAGTGATAGGGAACGAGTAGCAAGGAGTAAGCAGTACAACATGATGGTTATTACATACGGTTATCTACGCATGCGCATTTCCTAGCTGCACTGTGCATTCTTAATGATATCAGTATACATCTGCTGTGGTTTAACAGATTTGCACACTCACGATCGAATTACACATCACAAACGACACACGTGTTAGTCCTAATAAACAACTGATGGAATCTATCAGCTATGGCTCAAGCCAACCGGTCCTCTGCCGCTAATAATTTCTGATCCATGACTGTATGGAATGGGGGAAAAGTCGAAGGAAAAAAGGGTGGTAGAGAGAGCGGTGACAATCGTCTATTGGCGGCACCGCTTTCCCCAACAATCCATCTGATAGGCCATCTTAGGGACTACCTGGACTTGGTTGTGAGAAGCTGCGGCGTGTTCGAAGTTCGAACGGTAGGGGTTGGATAAGCCTTATCTTAGCGGCTGGCTGAGGCTGGGCCGCTGAACTCAGTTTAACGCTTGTAAGGCTTACTGCGAAAGTCTAATCGTGAGATTGCTAAGCCCTATGTGTCTGACCACAGCGCTTTTCTGTGCTTGCCCTACTTCCGTACTTTATTTGGATAGAGAGACTGTTCAGCCGAGACTACCTGTGGAGAGTCGATAGGGCACTGGGGGTATGGAAGTATGGGTAAGGATGAGCAAGAAGAGGAGCGCGAAGTCCTCGACTCCATCTTCCCCGACGAGATTACAGGTAGGCATCATAAAGACGTCCTGAATCTGACTAGTCCCGTGCTAATCATCGTAGACATCTCCGATACCTCATATCGAATATCGGTAGCGTTGGATGTCACCCAGCAAGATGGCGACGATTCGGAGCCGCGTAAGTTCGAATACTTATCCTTATGTTGTCTCGGAAGACCGGGCATCGTCAAGAATTCCATATGGCGCATTGGGCCAGCCTCTTCTCGCACTGTTGCCAGGTACTGACATGTCACCAAAGCGCCCTTGCTATTATCAGTCACATATCCCCCCGCATATCCGGATGAGGCTCCTATCCTGGATCTCTCGACCCCGCCGAACTCAGCGAGGTATTCTCATCTAGATATCCAAGAAGATAAAGCCCGACTACTTTCCGCACTCGACCCTATAATAGAAGAGAATATGGGTATGGCTATGGTGTTCACCCTGGTCAGTACCTTGAAAGACGGCGCCGAACTTCTCATATCGGAGCGCCAAGCTGCTGCTCAAGCGATCGAAGACGTCGCAGCAGCTCAGGCAGAAGAAGAAGAGAATAGAAAGTTCCATGGGACGGCAGTCACAAGAGAGAGCTTCCTGGAATGGAGGGCCAGGTTTAGGAAAGAGATGGAGGAAGAGGAGAACAAGAAGCGGGAGGAAAAGGAGGCGGACGACAAGAAGAGGAAGGTCAAAGCCGAGGAGCGGCTAACAGGAAAGCAGTTGTGGGAGAAGGGTCTGGTTGGGAAGGTGGATGAGGATGAAGATGAAGGGCCAGATGGGTTGGAAGCCATAGAGCGGCTGAAAGTGGAGGCTTGAGGTGGGACTGGAACTAACGAGATGGATACTCTCATTATGCCGTAGGCGCTATCGGGCCTGATGAAGAAGGAATCATATCAACACTGTGCAACCTTTGACAACAGTGACGACTCGACTTCTGTGTCGGCCTCTAATGGACTATGTGTACACACTAGGTATCTTACACATCAACACATCCTATGTACAGCGCACCTGCATACCGCGTCCTCGTGCTTCGAAGTTCTGTACTGATGTTTGCCCTCTTTATATCGATCGATCACATCGACCTATTTGTCATGTTCATACTGACAACATACAACAACGCAAAATTCCAAAAGGCTCAGCCTAGGATCGAGTTCCCTGCATGGGTCATTGCTGGAGCTTCAGTCGCGTCATGTACTTCCGTTCTTTCAACGCACAGTTCTCTTGCGTCATTCCGAAGCTCTTGGTGTACATGCTTCATGATCGTCTTTTATCCCCTTGCAACACTGCACCGGAGAACATGCTCCTCTTAGCACGGTTCATCCAGCTATGATTCACCTTTGCGATAATGGAATCGTCCACAATTGTCATCTGGTATCTCTTATGCTTCCGTACATCTCCATCACAGTTACAACAAGGCACGCAAGCAAGTGTGTCTCCATTGACAGCGTTCGCATGAAACGCCGTTCCCTCACATTCCAACAATACTTTACCTCTCCGCCCCCTCAGTTGATGCACCTTCCCACAACCATAATATTTTTACTAAAGCTAACTGCGTTTACATAGTTCCGAAATAAAGGTACTGCCTTATTACAGCTTTCATCAAGTCGATCATCCCACCAAAGGTACACGGAGACCACAAATCTTTTTGTACTAACTTGTTCGCTCGTGAGGTCAATAGCTGCTTTGAGGCCGACGGTTTCCACCTCAGATCAAGATCGTAACCGCCCTGTCAAAGCCTTGACGCCGATTAGCTAGAGCGAGAGCTGGATTACCTGACGGTATCAGTGGTTGTACGTCCAGCACTACAGCTACCATGCAGCCCACTGGATCGGCGTGCAATTGCAAGCTAGGAGATACTCATGGAAGCTGAAGGGGTCCCAGGGTTAAGTTAGTATACTGCATTACCAACGACTAAGCTACATGAAGCTGATTACTAGCAGACCAGATCTCACCACAACCCTGAGAGTCATTGTCGGCACCGGCGAAGCACCAAAAACATTCATTGTCTACAAGAATGTTCTCTGTGCTGGCTCCTCCTTCTTCAAGGCCTACTGCAGTGCACGATGGCAAGAACGCAAAAACGGCATCGCCCGCTTGCCTGACAATGATTCAAAATTTGTCAAGATATACCTTGAGCGGCTTGTCACAGGCATTCTTTCTGAGTACTCCAAAATTGGCCATCCGGTGGCTGAGGAAGAGTCACACCATCTTTATACTCTGGTGGCCACTCTCTACGTCTTTGGCGAGTGCGTACAGGATTCAGACTTCAAGAATGCTCTTGTCAACGAGACTTTCAGCATAGCTGACTGTACAAAGACCTTTCCCGTCAGGACACCTGCTTTTGTCTATGGCAACACCCCGATCAACTCTCCGTACCGTCGTCTTGTGATAGACCTGTGGGTTACTTTCGCAAGGAGCAGGGCAGTCAAGGAGCACCCCAATGCCCTGCCGAAAGAGTTCTCGGTAGAGGTTGTTGCGTGGATGGCTGGGTTCTAAGGACTTCTTCCCCGGTTTACCACGGAACTGAGTGTCTTCGCTGCAGGACTCTGTGTGTATCACGAGCATGAATCTGACAAGCCAGTACGATCCGCACCCCATGTTGGGATTTAAGTAATCGAAGATAGGGAAGTTACGGGCCGGCAGGCCGTTTGGTACGCCTGGGTGAATGGGCATGTGCAATCTGGAATCACTCTTCCCGGCAAGGGGCTTTGTCAGTATCACGAGCATGGGCACGACATGGAAAAGCCCACCAACATGGACCATGTGTATACACTAGAAATATAACAAATGACCACATGCACAGTGCATATGCACACGGCATCCTCGTGGATCTGACCTTCCCTCCTGATATTTGTTGTATTGATGCTTGCCTCCTGTTAGCAATCAATCATGCAATGTTTTCGCCGCATCATACTAATCCATGCGTCGCAAATACCGTGGCCGGTTCAGTATATAATAACCCAAATTCTGCCAAAGGTCAGCACCGGGTCTGTTCCTTAGTATGGGTTGTTACTGCATGTTCAAGCATTGGATCGTGCCTCTCATTCTTTCCACACACCTTGCTTGCTTTAACTCCCTCAACATTCACTGAGCTCCTCTTCTGCATAATCTTACGACTTAGTCTTATTCACTGCTGGTGATTCATCTGGTCAATACAGGTTATCATTGAATCATTTCATCCGGCTATGATTCACTGTTTGGTTAGCGAAATCATCCAACCCTTCTTAATCTAACATTCTTTTGCCATTTGTACTTTTACATCAGCCATTGGAAACGCGATTACCATTTCCAAAACACCTCGTCTTGACGCGGCCCTTGAGCTAGACGGGAAAGAGTGATCGCCAACTAGCTACCTCTTGTATTCCATCAATCTCAAAGACGAAAGACGGCTTTTAGATTACAACAAAGTCTACGCATGTCGAATTGCCTTAGCTCGTCCTTCAATATCAACTACAAGGTAAGCCTGGCCCACTACTCTTGTCTTACTATCTGACTAACTACAATAACACAGTACATAGAGGAACTCCGTCAACGATAAACAGGAACATCATTAGCACCTGCAGGCGTAAATTTCTCAAGATGTCAGAATTGCAATTCATCAACGGCCCATGCAAGGGCAAGCCCGGAGATACAAAGAGTAACAGGAGAGGACCGCGCGTTATGTCAGTTCATGATAAGATTATGCTCATGATTGCCAGCATGCTGACATTGTATAAACCTGATTGCACGATAACCCTTGAACTTGTCGTTGGTGAAGGGGATTCGAAGAAAACTTTCAATGTATACAAAAACCTCATCTCCACTGGCTCCACGTTTTTCAGGACTGCTTGTGACGGATCATTTATTTTCATGCTTCACTTATACAACACATCTATTTTACAACACCTTTTCCTCACTCTATAGCACCTTTCATTCAGCCAAAGGTTCATGGCACGAGACTTTTCCCAGCTCTCTATAAATACTGCTCTTAATATTCTCTTCCCATTTGTTCTTTATATTTCTTTGGACCATGCCACCCTTAGCAGAATTCATCTGTATCAACATACTCAACAAATCCCTAGAGCCCTTGTCTGCTGGCCATAGCAACCTCTACGGCGCTGCATGTGGCAGTGTAGAGTCTCCAGAATGAACCTCAGTCTGTCCTATCCATATCTGATGCCAGCACACTGCTGAACTGGTGGAACGGATCATGAGTCAGGCAACTAAAGCGGAGCAGCTCAGACGCACAGAGGTCATTCTCAACCATATGTGTATAAGCGGATTGATGCTGGGAAATTATTGTTGCGACATGTGATTGGTATGGTGGACACAACCTCTGGGAGCACTACCCGGAAGGGCAGCAGCAAACAGACACGCTGTTCAGGGAATTCAGTGACAATTTCGGCGACAAGGTCGCTGCCGCTAGAGACGAAGCATCCCGACGTGCTGATTGCATCAATACTATTGAGCAGCAGTGAGGACGAGCCTTTCAGCAAGCAATCTCACCACAATATCAATCAGGATACATTGCGATAGGCTTCCTCAGGTCGTTCAACTCGCTCTTAAAGATGTGCATATATGAGCAGGCATGGGGCACAACTGAGGAACCGGGGTTGTTATCAACGATCATAAAAGAACGGATCACTCAGAACCCTGGCACGAATCGTCTGTACTGTGTCACGAAGGCGGATCTAGACCAGGCAAGCGATCCACTGAGCACTGAGATAACACCTCAGGCTACGCGACGGAAACCACAGAGGATCCTGGCAACGCAAAGCGCACTGAAGCCTATAGGTGTGACAAGGGCCCAGCGCCCTGACGATTCAGTAGCCAGGACGATTGGTTGACAAATGCGCCATCACCCGCGTGGGACTACAGCACCGGCGGCGTTCGATGAAGGGATGGATACTAGCGAAGTGATGGACACGAGCAACAAAGCAATAGCACTGGTCAGATTGGTGGTGGTTTGTTAGATGAAGGGCATAACATCCACGGCCATAATGAGCACGTAACTGCAGCCATTCCCGCACAGTGAGCGTTCTCACTCAGGCAAGGGAAAGGAGCCGCAGCCGCAAGCCATAATCAGTGCAACTGTCACTGTCCATGCTGAGTTACAGCAATGGACGGCAGAGACGACTTCTGATGTTCAGGCGTCACGCGAGTATCTGTCCGCATACAATAAGAGCGTTGACACCGAAATTGAGCTCTTCGCCAAGTGGAACGATACTGTTGAATTTATTCAACGGATTGACTAGAGTTCGATTGCTACGAAAAGTGGTGCGAATATATAGAGGGGGGGATGCCAAGTCACTAAGCAGGTTTTTTTTTTTTTTTTTTTTTTGTTCTGCCGCAACTGATAGACGCAGAGAAACGACAGCTGGCCATCCCAGCAGAGACAACAAAAGCGTTCAAGTCGAGCAACTTTCGACGCAATGTCTCAAACTCCAGAAGCCCTGACACAGGAGACAGGTGCAATTATTGCAGAAATCCACGGCATACAGAGGAAAACTGCTGGTTCAAGCACCGGCCAAAGCCAATGATAGGTTCCGAGAGAACAATAAAGGTCAGATCGAAGACCTAAGAAGGAGGAGTACTCGGGGAAAGGCGAACGCCACCCGAGGAAGGAACAACAATGACGATGATGAGGAAGGCTCTGTCCCCACTGAGAGAAAAGGCAGTTACCTTGCTCGAGCATTTACAGCAGCTACCAACCCTCATCAAGACTGGGCCTGGTATATGGATTCAGCTGCGTCATATCACATGACGTTCAGTCAGGACAACTTTACATCACCTCTTAAACCCACCTTCAAAGTGGTGTTCCTTGCAGACGGAACGAGAATAGCCGCTGCAGGCGTAGGAAGAATGACTCTGAGGGTGTTGATTGGCCAGAAAGTCTCCAAAATCCATCTCTCCGAAGTGTATTACTTTCCAGAGCTTGACAGCAACCTGATTTCCCTAGGACTCCTTGAACAAAGAGGCCTAACTTGGGCCGGAAAAGGCGGAAAACTTCAAGTCTTGGACAAAACGGATGTAGTGATGGAAGCCTCTCGAAAGGACACCCTCTACATTCTAAATCAACCCCTCATGGAGCGAGTAATGACAGCAAAAGAGACCCCACAAGACTGGAATACCTGGCACTTGTTGAATTTATTCAACGGATTGACTGGAGTTTGATTGCTACGAAGAGTGATGCGAATATATAGAGGGGGGATGCCAAGCCACTAAGCAGGCGACAAGTGAAAACTCAACAGATACTTCCGTACTGTGGAACCGAAAAGCTCTGCCGGAAGCATGAAGTCGCTGTGTTTCTCACTGATGCACCAGACATTGAGGCATGATCTCATCATCTATGCTGCTGTAATGTCACATCACGTACCGTCGCATGCTTCTGAGGACTGAAAAGTTATCTCGGTTCCGTGATATCCTCATGTCATCTCAGACCCATCCCTATTTCGACAGGTCTGTGTATTGGTGAATGCAAAGACAACATATACTCTGTTGAGTACTCCCATGTTATAAAGGCCACAGGGGAATGTTGAGTCTTTCCGCTAAAATACCTAATTGTGTCCGATCGTACAAGGACGACATATGCGGACCAGGCCATAAAGATTCAACAGTGTCACCTCCTGCGCCAAGCACCAAAGAGGCACGCCGGTACTCAATCAACTGCTTCAGAGGCGGTATGGAACAATCAGTTTAAACCTGTAATATATCTGAAACCGGTCAGCATGGTAGGCGAAGCGTTGATTGAGTTGCGCGGGTGGGACGAGTGGGAGACTCAGTTTGAGCTCAAAGCCATATTTCGTCAGCGCGAATTATATATGGAGTATACGAAGCTGGTACGGGAGGAGACACTTCAAAGTTTCACATGGCACTTACGGAAGCTCATGTGGTTTTGTACTCGGAGAGCGGAAAGGGGAGTCTAGCCTGAGAGGGCGATAGAGAGAGTTTCTCTACTGCTAATAACCTTTGCAGAGAATGATACACACAATATCGGAACTAAGAATCCGCTTTCTCCACCTCCTGATCATTAACAATCCTCGACCGATGGCCTGTCAGACTCCCGTCCATACAGTCATTGCATCGCTTCAAATTTGGGAGGTCTCCTTTTGCAACACTGAGCTGCCGGTACTACGAACATACGAAGATAAGAACGACATTTGACGGGTTGGCTGTGTGTTTGATCTTGATAGAATCAAGGCTGAGACGAGGAGGGGGAAATGGAAGAGGTTGCTTTCGCCAGCTATTGCGGGCGACCTAGGAAAGTTGATGACTTTGATATGGTGGAACTTATCATGCAGGATGAGTAGGACATGCAAGGTCGTTCCAAGGCAAACAGCGAGACTGGATATGGAGCCTTTAATAGAGAGCTAATTTGTATACGCCGTTTCGATGGGCGCTCATCTCATGGGGTTGCAAAATGTGGCTTCATGTTCAATTATTACATGTACATCGATCCATCTGCGAGAAGCATGGTCTACAAAGTAGCTGAGACATTGTGCAAGCTAAAAACGTGACCTCGTGACAAGTATGTGCTAAGCATTGAAGTGCCTTCACTCTTACGCCCTTTTCTTCTGGAAAACCACACCTTCTCATCATCGACAAATACTAATTTCAACATAGTGATGTAGCAGAGATTGCCCAGGTACAACGAGAAAGGGCTGTTTGTTGAGTTGAGGTTGCTTCACGGGTCTACATGTGATCCAAACCATAGGGCTTCTCCACCTCGATGTCTAATCTTACACAAATCCACCGCTACCACCAACTTAAACAGTTCACGCTAGGTTGCATACGCGCGGGTACCTACACGCCAGGTTCGATTCCTCCCTCTTCAGACTACACGTTCCCTTTCCAATGATACTTCGTTGTGGAACTGCAATAGCGCTCAAGATGGACAACAGTGAGTTGAGCAATAGCGGAGGATCGCCAATCAAGGAGTTCAAGGTCACGGGTTGCGACATTAAAGAGATAAAAAGGACATCGAAGCAAGCGCTGAGGTAAGTGATCTGAGATCTCTACCTTTGGAACCCAACGACTAATCTGTCGAAGGCATGATCTCACAAAGTTTCTTACCTTAGAGGTAGGCGAAGGCGCCAACATGAGAACATTCTACGTCCATACGCACCTCATCTGCGCTCATGCAGCTTTCTTCCAAACCGCCTGCAACGGAAACTGGAGGGAGGGCCTCGAGAACTTGGTTCGATTGCCGACCGACGACCCGAAAATTGTGAACTTGTACCTCCAATGGCTCTACACCTTTGCATTACCAAAGCCAAGGCTCAAGCAGTATGGCGTCTGGGAGACCCTCGTCGAATTATACGTGCTTGGAGAGAAATTCCAAGATGAGAGTCTCAAGAACTCGATCGTGAATGCCTTCATCGTGGGTCGAAGGTTTGCCTCAGGCTGTCGCTGGTTGACATACGCCCATACTCGACTCTCGGAAGAGGCAGCCGAGGGGGCACCTCTGCGTCGTCTTGTGGTCGATCTGTTCGTTTATTGGAGCGTTACAGGGAGGAATTTCGAGGAGGAGAAAGACAACCTTTCGAAGGAGGCGTGCTTCGAGATTACGATGGCTATGCTGAAGGCGAGGGAGGACCCAGTAAGGGTAGCCCCATACTTGGCGGATCGTTGCATGTATCATGAGCATGAGCCGCCGGCTATCGAGACAATCGATATCTCAGTAAGGTATCAAATCATCTTGCCAATTACTTAGCTAACGGGTGAGACGCACTAGGATGATTGATCACGTATCAGCATCTCGTAGAGACGGCAGCTAAGGACATGGCTGGTGTGGGTGGAAGGCAAGAGTGTCACAGCACGGAAAGGATTTCCTGGACAGGTTTGAATAGATACTTCCTAGTCTGGCGGATGCAGCGAGGTGGATAGCATTGCAAGGAAGTCTACCTTAGAGAGGCTGCCTGCACGGCCTCTTCAGCCTTTGCCACCCTTTTCGCCTGCTTTTTCTCACTCCTTCGATTGATCTTCTCCGCATGAGCCAGCTTCTTTTCTTCCATCATGATCCTAAACATCTGCTTGGCCGTCTGCGAACGCGCGTGCCTCTCCTTACCAAGCTTCCGGTTGAAGTCTTCAATTGCCTGCACGACCTCCAACGCCCAAGGTGGCTCGTTTTTCTCACTCACGTTCGACTCGCTCGACCCACAGACGTCCCGAACTATACTATCCCACCGGTCTTCCTGCCTTGCCTCCTCTGACTGGACCCCAAATTCCTGCATTTGTATCACCATCTTCTGGTAGTCCTTCGCTTTGTCGCGTACGACACGGCTGAGATACGGAGACTGCGGCTTCTTGAATCGGAGGATGGGGATAGCGTTGGCATAGACAAGTTTGGGGACATGGCGACGGCCGGAAAGGGGCCCGGGGTGCGGTCGTGAAAGTACGGGTTTGGCACCTGGGTACGGCCAGACTCGTGGCCCGCGCGGTGGGTTGGAGGGATTGGATGCTTTGGGAGTTGGAAGAGATGACGGTGGAGCTGGTAATGCTGATGTCAAGACTTTAATACGTGATAATAGTCGCACATCCCCTGTCGTTGCCTTCTCGAGTAGTTTGAGTGCCTACGAAAACCTGTCAGCCATGCCTACCGCCTCGCGCGCCTTCCTAGAGACCCACATCGTAGCCTGCTTGTAACACCACCGTGATTCGCTTTGGACTCTGTATATCGGCATGCTTCCGAAACGATTTCTGGATGCTGTGTCGAAGAGTCGACTGCTGTTTTTCAGCAAGTGGTAGCAGAGAGCTTTGCCGCAGCAGAGCGCGATAGAGCGCGAAGCCTGAATCGGTGCATTGTTAGGGACAATACTGGGTGGGCAATGCACATAGTCACGTACATGCTACGCGGTGCACACCTGACCTTTTCGAAATCAGGTGCCGCGGCATTCCATGCTCAAAGCTTACGGCATGCAAAATTCGTCGTTGGGAGTTTTGTGAGGCGGAAGCGAGTTCAATGTTTACGCATGTTCACGTGCTCCATTTCAAGGACGGAATATATATCAACCACGCAACCTTGCCTTTGATTCTAAGTTGACTCCTATGACTGTGTAATCCGCTGCAAACACGCCGGGCTAAATGCAAGATACTACAGAAACCAGCTCGTCGTAACTTCATGACCGCCCCGTCGATCCACTACATCATCAACCGAATGTAGTTCCTTCGGCTGGCTGGGGGAGTTTCTTGTGTTGAGGCAGAGCCATGTACCTAGAGGGTTTTCTGTCAGCTTTGCTGTGGCTGGGAAGTGGGTGTCTTTGCTTACCTCCGCAGCTCGATGAGAATAGTCTCCATGGTATTGTCTCTTTTCCACTGTGACAGACAGGGTAACCTCGAAGGATCCACCTAGACGCCCAATCAGCTTTTATAGCATCCCACTGTCACTGTATCCCACACACCTTTCCAGTCCTCTGGTCGACACAGGGCAGGTTGATCTTCGAGACGAATTGCACTGTGGGCGGGAGGTCTGGGTAGCTGTCGCCACAGTGGATGTTCAAGCTGTATATCCGGTTCTCGTGGGCACTCTATAGGAAAGACAACAGAATTAGCAAGGGCTTCTCGAAGTTATGGACGGCTAGGAATCGTACATGTGGGGGTCCGAGAATTGTCCCGTTCCAATTCGACATCAAAAGATCGTCACCGTCTGCCAAACCGTAGGAGCAAGCCTCTATGACACAGACATGTTAGCCTCGTCGAGCCTTAAAAATGACTGCTTTTTACCTTACCAGCACCGAGACCTTTCTCTCCCTTCTCCAGCTCCTCGAGTAAGCGGAAGTTTCGAGGTACTTTGGCAGCCATGTTGCTGAGCTATGCCAGATACCTTCTTTGTAGAATAACAGTGGTGTGTCGTGTTAGGCCTCTGTGGGCTTCTTCGGGGAAGGGCAAGGAAGGGCCCAGGGAGGCAATTGGTGGTTTCGAATCAGAGGGGCACGAGAGCTTGTGAGGCCTGAGGGGTCTCAGCCTTAAAGATGATCCGCACCACTTAGCCTCTTGGAGCTAGTGGTAATCTTCGATAGAATACAATACCACATAACGCGACGTCTTTTGATGTGAGACTCCATCAAAGATCTCACCGACCATGTAGCGTTGACGAAAGAAATGATGATTCTCTACCGCGACTGGGTGGAACATCGTGTCTCGTATTCTGTGCTTTCACGGAGTAACAAGCAGTCCACGTGCACCTAGCATGACCGCCCAACTCCTCAGCTCCGAGCTTGCGAACCTGATACAGGAGTCCAAGAGGAAGAACACCGAACTCAGAAATGTATAAGCTTCATTGTAGTAAATAGCTTCGGCTTACTTATACATCGATAGGCGGCAGAGCAATCTCTGAGCGATCTCAAAGGTCTTCCAACGACCTCAGAAGCCCAGCTTACAGCAGGTGCATGACCTGACTTCTATTGATTGATCCAAAGCACTGACCTGGGAAGAGATCTGAACCGTCGACCCAGCTTTGTGAGACCGTTCTTACTTGCCTGCGGTACTCGCAATGCCAAATATGCGGGCAATGCCATTGTGTGCTTGCAGCGGTTGGTGGTATCTAATGGGCTTCCTAAGGAGACCTTGAAAGAGGTCTTGGAAGCTTTTCGAGAATGCTCATCACTAGGTAGGTTCATCATCCATTGAACTGGAACTTAATATCTCGAACTGGATTAAAACTGTGCTAGAATCAAGACTAACTCATTCCTAGGTCTCGATATCCAATTGAAGATACTGCAAGCGCTTCCGTCTTTATTGCAAAATTATGCGGACAGTCTTACTGGAGAGCTCCTAGGGGCTACTCTCCAAGTTTGCTGCCTCCTTCATGGTAGCAAGACTACGGTTGTTTCCAACACAGCCGCTGCTACTTTACAGCAACTTGTCGTGTCAGTCCTTGACAACGTTGCGGCGGAAGATTGTAGGTTTAAGATCGTCAATGCGCTGGATTTGGCACTAACATGCTGTAGCTCGCTCAAGTGATATTGCCACTGTTGCGGAAGTGCAGACTGGCAATGGTGACATTGCTGTTCGAACTGCCGCCTTGGACGCCTATCGTGTATGTTTTTGTCGGACGTACCTGTGGCTTTGGCTTCGTACTGATATGGAACAGCTTTTGAATGACGTGTGCCTCCTGACCGAAGGCCGAAAAGCAGATTACTTGCAGACAGCACCATTACCTCAGAATTTCGGTCTTGAGCTGCTTGAATCAATCTTGACGAATCATGTGGACACGGTCTTATCCCACCCCGAGCAGATCCACGTGCTGCACGTTCGACTGGTCCCATTTATCATCAAACTCCTGTCCGAGCGTTTGACCTTTGCCACCACTGTACGCGCAATGAGACTACTGCATATTATATTCAAGCGTATGCTCACTGCACTTGCCTCCGAATGTGAGATGGCGTTAAGTCTATTTAATCATATGCTCGATCCGGAAGCAGCCGTGACCTGGAAACGCGCTCTCTGTCTGGAAATATGGCGCAGCATTCACTCTGAGCCCGCCCTTGTGAGAAGCCTATACTCTCTATATGACGAGCAAGATGGTAAGAGCAATATACTACAAGACCACATGTCAGGCCTGGTACGCTTGGCAGCTGAGAAGCCTACAATCATTGGAATAAGCCAGCAATCCACGGTTCCTGCTTCCGTGTTCGAGTCCGAAGACAACTCAGGAGATCAAGCGGCTGTGCAAGCCGGAGCTGTCGCCGGGATTATTGGAGCACCTGTAGGGTTGACAGAACAAAGTTCCCATGGAGTTAGTGTTCGATGGAGTACCATCAGGGTTTCATGCCTCGATCAGCTCGATAAATCGGACGCGCCAAATCTTCCAGCGACATACATTTACGGTCTGACTTTGACGTGCGTCAATAGCTTCTCTGAAGGCCTAGCACGTTTTTTGCTGCCACTCAACATGTCCAATGAAGCGAAAGGACAAAGGAAGCAACGTATAACAGCCGATGCTGAAAAGAAAAGTTATTCGCCGCCCCCTGATGCGGATTCAAGCGAAGTTCAAATGTCGAGGGCAGAGCATCCAAGACATCAACCTACTCGTGCAAAAAGGCTCCCGGTCAACCCTCTTGACTTGGATCGACACCCACTCTATAGCCAAATTCGCACATCAGCTCACATTGTCGACAGCTGCTGGCCTGCGCTATTAGCAACGTGTTCCACGTTTCTCAATGCTGCATTGGATTCGGTCTTCTACCATGCTTTGGTCCGATCGTTTCAGAAGTTTACACAGGTCGCAGGTATTCTTTGCCTTTTTACGCCCAGAGATGCTTTTCTTACCACACTTGGCAAGCACGCTGTACCATCCGCCTTCGGCGCCGCACATACTATTGGTAGCCCCATGATTGATGGACGGAGCCTTCCAGGTCGTCCGAGTGAGAATCCTAGTGGCGAGGACACTGCGATCCTCACGCCCAGTGCACCATCAGAAAGGAGCCGGCAGTCGATCGATCTTGGTACCGCAACCCTCAATACGCGAAACTTGCTTTGCCTACGAGCATTACTCAACCTTGGCATTGCCTTGGGGCCGACTCTGCAATCGGCTTGGTCAATTATCTTGGAAACGCTCATGCAAGCCGATCTCATTATCACCGTTTCGATGAAGTCAAATCAATATCGGGCGGGGTACAGCCCTAAATCCAATGGTCAAGAGCCGGCAGACGACCCATCTCCCCAAGGAAATCTTGCTGTAGAGATTAACGCCGTCTATACTGCTGCATCTCGGTTGTTTGAGAGCACAAGTGATTTGTCGAATAAAGCATTCCTGCACGCGCTCCAAAGCCTATGCGGCTTGATTCGTCATGTACAAGATTTTGCGCCTGAGCAGTCCGAGAATTCTGCAGAAGCTCACCATGGTGCTCGGACGGCCTCACAAACATATCGAAGGATGGCTAGTTTTAGCGGCCCATCTACGGGAGGAAATGTCGCTACTGTCTCCAACAACTTTGTCTTAGATAAGCTTCGTGATATGGTGAGGCAAAACATAGATCGACTACAACGGAACGAGGAAGCCGAGACTGGATGGAGTATTATCACGCAGACTCTCATAGACGTTCTCTCTTCGTCAAACATGGGTAACGATATCCGCATGAAAGCTGCGCAGATTCTGACCGCACTCATCATTGCCGTTTCGACGTCATCCACGCCTGCATCTCCGACTGAGCGGGATCAGATTTGGCGACAAGCTTTGACTTGCTTGCGTAGTGGAATCGACTCCCTTTATGCCCGTGAATCTGCGAATCCCAAGCTGTCTTCTCAAGGCTGCGAAATCGAGATCCATCAGTTGTCGCTGCGAGCACTGGCATCTATTCTAGAGCAGTGTGGGGACTCCATAGGTCTTGGGTGGGACATTGTGTTCACCATTGTGTCTAGCGTTTTTGTGGAGCATGACTCGGAAGAACCTAGGGATAGTATGCAGTCTCACTCAGCACCTGTGTCTCGGTCCTCGAAACTTGTCCGCTCGTCCTTTGCTTCATTGCAGCTCATTTGTTCCGATTTTATTACTTCTCTACCCCAGTCCTGCTTTCCTACATTACTTGATACCCTGTACTCCTTCTGCTCGCAGGAAGAGGACTTCAACATCTCACTTACGGTCAGTCCTCTATCGTACAACGGGAATTATTGCTAAGAGGATACATCAGACGACCACTTTCTTTTGGAATGTGTCAGACTTTTTACAAAGCAACATTCAGTCCTTTCACCTGGATGGACCCATCCATCATGCTAAGAACGAGATTGAATTGGCCAAGCTCGCGAGGAATCAAGATCGTCAGACGTCAAGTGCGGCCCTGTGGCTGTGTCTTCTGCTCCGGCTTAAGGCGATGACGACCGATCCCAGGCTCGAAGTCCGACATGGTAAGCATGGACTCGTTGGTTTATTATGGAAGACTAATTTCAACTAGGCGCGATTCACACTACCTTTCGAATATTCGATGCTAGCGGTGACCAATTGAGCTCGAGGGCCTGGGGCACGTGTCTAGAATTGATAATTCTCGACATGCTATCCGCAAACGTTATGAGATACCAGAGTGTCAAATCGTCGTCGCAGCCGAATGAGGATCATGCCCGAAAAGACTGGAATGAGACGACGATTATCCTGCTCGGTGCAGTTGCAAGGCTCTTTGAACAGTTCAGTGAGACTCTGTTTGGAATGAACAACCTTCGGAAACACTGGAAGACACTTCTACAATGTTTCTTGGGGTTTCTTGGCCGAGGCTCTCTCGATGTAGATGCCTCTTGCTTCGCTACATTGACTGCAATTCTATCGAAGATTGACAACATCGAAAGAGTGGGAATCCCGTTCATCGACATGGCTTGGACCCTGTGGGTGGATAACTTACCCTTGAACGAAGACCCATCATCAGGTAATGGTGATAATCAACCAGCACTCATGGCGTACCTTCAATGTCTTCGTGAGATATATCGCTTGATTGAGCGGACCTTACAGCTCGAGCGGGTCAAGGTGATTCTCGGACAACTCCACTTATGTGTGACCGGGTCAAATATGACTAATTACAGCTCGGACGTGGACAATTTGACGGCGCTGCAAGCCGAGGTCTTGAAATGTGTTGAGGTGATCCGTACAGATTTACCCGGTGTACCCTCTGAGATAATACATCTACTGGCCTTGTTTGTTGCCTTGGCATACGAAGATAAAACTGAAGCTTCCGATAGACAACGTCCTACCTACGTGGCGCTATCCAAAACAGCCATGGATGTGTTGAGCAAATTCATCTTGACACACAAGAGCAACCACTCTGTCTATGCCAGCGGCGCAACGGACAAGGCGCTAAGTGCATATGCAGTGCCGATCAGATTGAAGTACAGGTGGCCGCGGGAGGGCAAGGACCCTCCAACATGGAAGAAGGCGACGACTTCGGCACGAAGCGTCTTGGAAGGGTGCATCCCGGTCGTACGAAAGATCCACCCAGATAAGGTTGACGTCTCCGCCTTCTGGGAAACCGTTGTCCAGCTCGTTGATGGCATTGTTGATGCGAACTGCGATCTCTGTCCGAAAGCATCGAATATATCCGACGACCAAGACTTCGATGCGCAAGCATTCACCAAGATCCGTGATCAGATTACACCTGCTATAGGGTCGTCGAATATCCATGACCGCATCCGACACAAGTACACGGAATCAATCTTCACCAAATCCATAATCCATGAACCCCATCCCGACGATCTTCCCCGCCGCGGCCAAGAACCGCTCGAAAACCTTCGAAGCACCCATATCGGCCGTGTACAGAGACTACCACCCTCGCCACGTGCAACACTTAGCTACATCCTCCTCGACGAACTCTTCAATCTCGTGGCGGTTACCGGTAGCTCACCCGAACGTGTCAAACTAGCACAAGCCGCCGCGCCCTTCCTGATCCTCCGCGCAGGCATCACGCTCAAGGCTTATATACTCGATCAACCGTTGCGAGGTCTCAGGCCTCTGCCAATGACGCAGAAGAGAGAGCTTTTGTATATCCTGAAGAAGCTGGCGGAACTGGATTCGGAGCCCAAGGCTATCCCGGACGTGCCTGGGGTTGTTTCGCAACATAAGAAACATTTGCATAGGCTTTATCCGCTTGTTACGAGGGCTGTGGGGGTTTCGTCAAGGGATGAGGAGGTTTTGGCGGCGTTGGAGCGGGTTTTGGAGGTTGTGGGGGAGGGGTTTGCCGTTTGAGCGGGTTATAGAGATTGCTGGTCGAGCCAAGGATATAAGACATCGTGCATGAGCAGCGTTAATAATGATAGTGGAATATCTAGCTCGCAGATATCGAATTAAGATCTCCGAAAAAACATGCAGTCATTAGACAACTCCGAAAGCCATCGCATTAAAGAATCAACCGTAACCCTGACCTCTTTACTTGAAGTCGACGTGAGTGACAGTCCCATCCTTTCCAAGATGGATGTTCATTCTGGTCCACACATTAGCAACGCGAACCGAAGATCAGCCAAGCATCTAGGCCGGGGCAAAACGCACCTGTCCTTCTTGAAATCCTGAGTACTCATAGAGCCGGGTTCGATGACACGGTGCTCCTTGGGCAGATCTTGCCTTGCAAAGCTCTAAGACGAGGTCAGTAAATTAACTTGCTCTGAGTTGACTTTAATCGAATTGTTTCGTAAAGTAGCGGTCTACATACCGTAGAGTCGGAGGTGGAGTCACTGAGTTTCTTGCCCACGAGTCTGTTCATCCACTCGGACTGCTGGTTGTCGCCGCCGGAATTGATACCTGGAACAACGAGAGGCATTGTGGCTGGTGGTGTTGCAGTAATGATCTGATGATTGTGGTATTGGTTGGGAGTGTGGTGCTATTAGGGAGATTGTAGAGGAGGAGTGGCGCTGTTTATATGTACCTTAGTTGCGCCCCATCCATTCTATGGCTGAACCCTGTTTCGATGACGTAGGTAGGGTTGTCACCTGGCACCCGTAGATTGGTTTGGGCCAAGCAAAGCTTACCTCAACTTCATTCCTACTTTGCAAGCGTAAGAGGCTCTCTTCACGGTTTACAGCGATACTGGAAGCATCCGTTTAATTGGAAGACCCGTGGCGGGCTTGAACAGGAGCGCAATCGCGTCTGAAGATCTCGTTATGGCACCCCGCTTCCAGCCACAGAACTCAGTCCAATAGCGCCCAACAAAGAGGGTACTATAGCGGCCAGTATGTCTTCCGGATTCGTGTCTGGTGGTACGAGCGACCAGCCGATTGAGCGGGACGACGAATGGCTCAAAGCACAGCAAGAGATTGAGGCTACAAGGCGCCGCAAAGAAGAGGAGAGTAGGCAGGAAGGTGGAAAGACCCTATATGAGGTCCTGCAGCAGAATAAAGGTGATTACTGAAAGAATGCCATTCTATATTCAGCCTTAGGTGTCGTGGTTATGTAGACTGACATGTCAGATGCGTTGCGCTCTCGGTAGCCGCCAAGCAAGAAGCCTTCGAAGAATCCATCCGTCTGAAGAACCAATTCCGCAACCTCGACGAAGACGAAATCGAATTCCTAGATTCTGTGCTCGAGTCTACGCGCGCCAAAGAGGAGGCGGTCAAGAAGGAGACAAAGGAGCAACTAGACCTGTTCCGACGGCAGCAGGAGGAGGCGGACAAAGCACTTCTGGATGCGGCTGGCAACGCTTCCACTGTTGCGCCTGCTACCGCAGGTAGTCCACCGGCGGAAGTGGGGCAGTGGGCTGTCAATGCTAGGAAACGGAAGAGAGCGAAAGAGAAGGAAATGCTCAAGGGGGTCAAGCTGGGGAAATCATCTTCTGCGAGCGAACAAGTCGCATCACCAAACAACGGAAACCAGTCGGTTCCTTCTATACCACATACTACAACGAAGGCTTCCGATTCAAAGCATGTGCCAGACGAAGGTCAGGCGACTGCCAAGGACGTTGTGAGCAAGGTGGGCACCAAGCCAGGCCCCAGTGAGGAACGCTCGGTCGAACCAATTTCATTGACTGCCTCAAGCACAAAGCCAACAAACGGTGGACTTCTAGGCCTAGGCCTCGGTGATTATAGCTCTGATGATGAGAGCTGATATCACTTTTTCTAACCACAAAAACCTCCTTGAAGTCAGCTGGAGAGACATCTTGCCCTGCGACAACTCGATACACAATCGGCAGCGGAGAAGGCTGCTGGGGAAACTGGGGAGGCAACTCAAGCTCCGATGTGTTTCTCCTTCTGGCGGGGTGACGTCGCTTATGAAGTCTGCAAGGATGCCATTCACCGTGGCCGGGGTGCATCGCGAACTCGGGAGATGAACAGCGAAACAAGACTGCGATAGGCTGTCTTTCTGTATCCATTACAATCATCAAAGAGAACCGAAATATTGGGCCAGAAGGCCTTACTCCCTCGACATTGGATATTGAATGCTTGCTGTACCGGCGTGCTTCGCATCCCTTGATTCGCTTAATGCACTGATGCTAACAACAAAGAATCGTTGTCATTGACATCGCACTTCCGAGCGCGGCTTCAGGCCTTGCAAAGGTCGACGTGGAGCTGTTCTGTCTTTCTTTATGTCATTGTCTTACATGCGGCATGCGGAACAATTCAACATGGCCTGGTTGCTGCCGGATTCTCTCGAGTCCATCTTCGAAGACTTCTGCTCGCTGTCGTCTTTTGCTCGCATTGCAACCAGATTTCGAAGTTTTATCGTAAACCGGTCTTCCCAATATCTTTTTCGACTAGACATTAATGGCTGTTCGAACATCACCAGCAGCGGGTGGTGCCCCAACCAAGCAGACGCCCGCAAAGTCTTCGACTGGCGGGCAGGCCCCACCGGCGGAAGAGACCGACGACAGCAATGCCCCTAAAGATGGTGCGTTGGAAGGTGCGGTCATCGCACCAAAAGAGCACTCCAATGAGGGGGAGATCCCGCCTGCCGAAGAAGGCGATGCCCCTGAGGAAGGTGCGGAGGAAGGCATGGTGACGGCACCGGAAGAGTCTTCCCTGCCGCAACCTCCGAGGTTGAGCCAGTTGCAGGTTGCTATGCTCGTGGATCCGGACATTGCAGCTCTCTCTGATCAGCTGGAACGTATCGGCATGCAATCTACGGCTCCAGCTTCCTCAAAACTCGTAGAGACGCCCAAGGGCTTTAAACTTCTCCTGGAGACGGATCCGCAGTCGTTTTTTGGAAAAAGGAATGAGTGGAGACAACACGAGAAACGAAAACGCAGCTTTGGTGTTCCGGACTGGGGTCGGAATCGCAGGTACGGTTTTAGACCAGAGGAACTCCAATGGACCGGCACTCTGGACTTGGACGGCGCTAAGCCCTCGAACCTGGACAATGAGATACATCCTTTACTATCACATGATAACTTCGATGACTGCCCTCAAGAGATCTATGATCAATTGATGCCGGCATGTCGCCTTGCTACAATGTTCTTGACCAAAGACGTGTGTATGCAATACTGGGTCACACTCGCGCAAGGCAAGCGAGAGCTTGACCCCGGAATGACGATCAACAGCGGCGTTCGACAGGAAAGAATCCGGGAAGATGTGCCTTTGACGGCCGCTAACATCGCCGAAGTTCGACAATATTTGCGGGACCTGCAGAAAAAGGAGAACCCCATTCATTTCACGTTTTCACCGGCAATGCCGCTGCAGAGCACGTACGCGGTCAGTCGCTCCATCTGCGATTACAACTTCAAGCATCGTCTGCATCCCAGGAGGAACTTCCGCCATGCACTAATATACCTGCACCAAGATTATTATACCACCGCGGAAAGGCTTTGCCAACTCCAATACCCGGACGAAGCACAGAAACTGCGGTTCAATTTTCTTCTTGCTAACACGCTCGTACATGAGCTTGCCCATAGTGTGTCCATGGGCCACGTGAACGAAGAAATGCGTGGCCGTGAAGTCTATCTATACAACGATCGGGTGAACGAACTCGGCGAAGCATGGGAGAATAAGACTTGGGGAGGTAGGGTCCTCAGTGTGAACAGTCGCTGCGACGGCTCCCATGGCGTTGCAGTATGCGATTGGCCCTTCAAGCATATCTTTACCGACCCCGAGCACGAGCACAACATCTGGTATTCCGTACCCATGGGCTATATTGAGAACATCCAGCAGAAGAAAACCTGGGAAAAGGAATACGCCCTCGATGACCACCCTTTCCATATACCCAAGACCGGAGCGCAGTCCGTCGAGATTGTGGCTTTTACGACTATGAAACTGTCGGAGGAGGAACGGGTGCTTCGCGAGGAGATGGATGAGATGTTGAACGAAGAACAAGAACAGCCGCAACAGAAGAAGGGCATGGTTGGCACGGGGGACGTGCGCAGAAGAGAGGGAGGGCGGGATGATATTTTTGGGCCCATCAAACCACCTACAGGCCCTCGTAATCCAGGGCCGAGAGGTAGAGGGCGGAGGCCGAGAGGAATTGGGAGAAGAGGACGAGGACGAGGACGAGGATGAGAAAGATAGGTATGGGAGGCAGCGGCGATGCTACGAGCAATTCCCAAGCTCTATGTGCAGTCATCGTCCCTGGCTGTCCCTCGTTCAGCTCTCTAGTCGACTCGAGCAGATTGGGTCAGCACTATGCGGAAAAGCTGGCCCCTGAAACGTCCCCGCAAGACGTTTCTGCGACGACAGTCCCTTGAGGCACCCAGGCGACCCTCGACGTCTCTACTAGCGCCGAAGCGCTTTAAAGACCTCTTTAGACAAGCATGCCGGTTCGCGCCCTCCTATAATCCGGGGTGCCTCCTCCTTCTGTCCGGCGGTGGGGATACACTACGATACGCTATATACTACCATAGAGCAGCGGACGAAGATAAGTGGGAAGGCGGCCGTGTACTTGTGTTTTGGGCTGGATAGAGCTGCGAGGCGCACAGAGCTGCGAGGCGGGCCCCGTTGACCTATTACGACCTACATTGCGCGAGAAGGGGCGTATGAGAGATTAATATTATAAGTGACCCGAGAATCTTTAGGCGGCTACTGCGCTGGTCTCAGTGATTGTGTCGTTGTTCCATTGCAATCATAACCCGCTTTCTATTTTGCCAGAGATATCTGATGCTGCATTCGCCCAAGTACTGCAGAGGCGCACGAGACACTCTCGGGATCTTCTACATCGTAAGCAACCGCTCACCGCTTCGTCGCCAGCAGAAGCACAACCGACCAGCCAATCCTCTTTTTCTCGTTCTTCCCACCCATCGCCTCTTCCAACTCCCCATAAAGCTTCTCCATCCCCTCCACCCTCCCCTTATCCGTATCCTCCCCGGGCAACAAACTCCCCACATACCTCCTCACCCACCCCATATCACAATCCATGGCAAAAACCTCCCTATCCGTCCTCTCCACCACCGTCTCGTCCTCCGTCACCGCCGACTCCACCTCCACCTCAAAGTCCAATTTCGCATGATCCAGAAACTCAAGCGGCATATCGCAATTCCACTTCTCCCGCCTGACGCGCTCCCACCTCCCCGCCGGAAACGCCACCCCATCCAAATACGACCGATACGTCCGCGCCGGCCGCTCATAAGACGTCCCCTTCATCGGCCTCGCCCGATCAAACGACCGCTCGATCAATTCGTTCAGCAAGTCCTGACATTTCGCGCGCACCCCCTCGTCGACGAAGAACGCCCGCCCGTAAAACCAGATCGCCAGCGTCCCCGCCGGGCGCAACACCGTCGCCGCGGCGGCGACGAAGCGCGCGTGGTCGATCAAAGGGATCGCTTCCGCCACTGTGATCATGTCCACGCTGTCCGGGGCGACCCAGTCGGCGATCTCCTCGGCGCCGGAGACGCGGGTCGTGAATTTTGCGGCGTCGGGCCGGGCAGAGAGCCGCCGGGAGGCTTCGGTTATGAAGGGGGCGCAGGCGTCGGTGGCGACGACGGAGGCGAAGGAGGGGGAGAGGGCGGCGGCGACGGTGCCGGGGCCGGTGGCGATGTCGTGGAGGAGGGACCAGTGGGCTCGGGGGGATTTGGAGGAGTGGTAGGATAGGATTTGGGCGTAGAAGGAGGGGGTGTAGGTGGGGCGGGCGGAGAGGTAGCTGGGCCAGTCGAAGGTGGTGGGGTCGCGGGTGGGGTCGCTCCAGAAGTTTTTGAGGAGGCCATTTTTGCGCGGGTGGGGAAAAGGGTGCGGTTGGAGGGGGGGTGGTGAGGTGAGGGGGGGTGTTGCGTTGAGTTGAGGAGGGACGTTGAATTGAGTTGAGGAGGGTTAGATAGAGATGTGATTCAGTGGACTGCAGGAGATCATGTGATGGGGTGCTGTGAGGTTCACGTGTGTTTCGTCTCTGAGGATATACTTAGACTCGCTTCTGGATGTTGTGCAGCTTCTCTGCATGATGATGGCATACTCCTGTTGATTGGGTTCATCTTTGGTTTGGACAAGAGACCGCAGGGGTCGCTGTGGGATTTGTTTGTATTTCAAAATGGTGATCAGAGTAAGGGAACTATGGACCGGGTTGAAGTCGTTGAGAGAGGGCTCGGAGATATGCCGGAGGATGTCGAGCTTAAATGGACTGAACGCATTCAATGACCAATGCCTACGTCCCTATGAAAAATAACTAAGTCGAATCACATTACGAAGCCGCTGTATTGGTCCTGAGACCTTTCCCATCTACTCCCTGCCAAAGCTTTCAAGATATATCCAAAGCCTTCGAGATTTATTGTGGCGGCGACAGAAGCCCCCCCTATTCGTTGGTATTGTCGAACATGTATAGTAATTCTTTCTTATGTAGAAATTCATCTCTAGTCGTCTCGTAATCATGATATCCACGTCTACTAAAAGTAGAGCTTCACCACTAGACCTACAACTTCCATGCCCACAAAAAGTGCCATCCCATCGCGGTCGGAGGCCTGCAGAGAGAATAGCGGAGTGTGATTCCATTGAATTTACTTTTACAACGACGGTAAGATCGCGGAGAAGCGGTCGCGAGAGGAAGAAGGACAAACTATAAAGAAGGTTAATTGCTGATTCACGACAAGAAGTGAGAGTTCAGGAGCGTGGCTTGTACATACCTTGTAAGTCTTGTACATTATGATACTGGAGCACTGTCGTGTTCAGGGGGGTTGACTTCGTGCGCGGGCACCGGCTTTTCCATCGCGGTATGGCTAGCAGAGATGAGTGTGTCGGGATCCTCAGAGCCATTTACTGTCTGCTCTGGTGACTCCCCTTGGGATGCTGGTATCGTTTCTTTGCGACGATCATCGCTACTGGACTGAGGATCACTGCTCTCGGGAGCATGCCCTGGCTGCTCCGAGAGCTGACCCTGGAGCGAATGTGTCGGACTTTTAGAAATATCAGCCGCTAGTGGAGCAGACGAATCCATCCGGATGTTGACACCTGGATCCGGTTCTTTCTGGACTGAGTCATCTCGCATACGTGTCCATTCTTCTATACACTTGGTTGCCCATTGTGTAAAACGATGCTCAGCACCAAGCGTCTTTGTCCTACCTGCTGCAACAGTCATCATTAGGTTGAGGGCATCTTCATCGCGGTTGAGACCCTTGTATGTTACTGCAAGATTGTGCATGATGGCCAGAGTGCCTCCATGATCTAATCCCAACACCCTTTTTTGAATCTCCAAGACGTTCGCATGTAAAGATTCAGCTTCCTCCCATCGACCCTGTTTGATATACGTTACGGCCAAATCATTCGAAGAGAGTAGTGTTTCGGGATGCTCTTGTCCCAGTATTCTTTCTCTCGTTTTCACAACTTGTAAATGTAGTTCTTCAGCCGCCTTCAGCAGCCCTTGATTCTGAAAAATAATGCCCAGAATGTGTAGGCTGGAAAGAGTGTCAGGGTGCTCCACTGTCAGCACCTCAGTCTTCAAATCTATGAGTTGTAAATGCAGCTTCGCTGCCTCCTCTCTTCGATTTTGAAGATAAAGAGTCTCTGCCAAGATATCCATGCTTTTTAGAGTTTCAGGATGCTTTAATCCCAGCACATTCTTTCTTAGCTTGATGAGTTGAGATAACATCGCTTCTGCCTCCACTAATCGCCCCTGTCGCTGAATGCTAACAGCTAGATTGTGTATACTTTGTAGGGTTGCAAACTTCTCTGGCCCTAGCACTCTCTTGTCTGTCTCAATGATGTATCTATAGAGCTGCTCTGCATCAGCATCTCGGCCTAGGTCGACGTAGATTACGCCCAGGTCGTTCAAAGCGTTCAGTGTGTGAGGATGCTCTTGCCCAAACATCCGCTTCGTTGTCTGTACAACAGATGAACACATCTCCTCTGCTTCCACCAAGCGCCCTTGACGCTCATAGATAACGGACAAGGTCAACATGCTCATCAATGTATCAGCGTGATTTTCACCTAGCACGTTCTTACGTAGTGCAAGCGCTTCTGTAACCTTTTCATTCGCGTCTTCATATCGACCCTGTCCCTTGTCGTAGGTTCCGAACTCGTTCAAGATCTCTGCACGTTCACGCAGACAAGTCTCGAGGTTGTAACCAAGCACAGCCTGAGCGTGGGCCGAAATATTCTGCCAAGACGACCATGTTTCGTAGTCTCCGCTAGAAGGACAGCATTTTGCCACCACCGTCAGTGCTTTCTCTTGCCATGACAATAGTTCTTTTTGAATTTCAAGCCACCTTTGTATCGACAGCTGCACAAGTCGGTGAATTCCATAAACTGATTGACTCTTTTCCTCACAGATCAAGGAGAAAGCTTTCAGCGTCCCGACAGCAGTAACGAAATCAACCTTGCGCTCGTTGTCGTCGCGGAGAAGCTCGGCCGGAATTGAAGAGCGATGAAAGAGAGCCATGAGTGATAGTAGCTCGGCTGCTCGTGGCTTCTGCTTGCTTAGGTGACGAAAAGTGAGATACCACGTCTGGAAGACCGAGTTCTGGATCTCTATATCTCTTCCTGCATCGTGCAAATCCTCTTCTAAGAGATCCTTGATATCAGAGTCACTGGCTTGTAGCATCTCGACATAGTCCTTCACAGTAATGTCATTCTCGCTAATAAAAGCTGCCGCTTGCGTGATTGCGAGAGGTAGATAGGTCAAGGCTTCCAGAAGCTCGAGCGCATCTTTCTCATTGTCTTCCTCGTCGTCTAGGCGGCTTTTGGATTTCAGCAAGCGTTGTGCGTCTACTATATTCAGGGGTAGTACAGGGATCGGTTTCACCCTGTTGGCAAGTTTCTCGCCTACACGCGTATCTCTTGTTGTGATGACAAGCAAGCCATTTGAGCTTTTCGGTAGGTAATTGATCAGCGCTGTCTTTGGTTGCTGATCGATTTGAGGACCAGGGGGGAAGAAAACCTCCGAATCATCGGCGTTGTCGATTACCAAGAGCCAGGGCCCGTTGGCATCATCACTCAGATATCGTACTACAAGGTCAAGATAATTGAGACTCGGATCGTCGTGGCCTGGGATAGCAAGCTCTCTAGCGATGTCCTTGTACGCTTCCTCGAACCTGGCGTGGCTGCTGGCATGCACCCAGAATATGTGTGCCTTGGGTTGTGTCGCTCTGTATCTGTAACAATACTCGATTGCGATTCGGGACTTCCTGAAATTCACATTACCATAAGCTCGGCAGGTTCAGGGGTAATAACACGCCCTCTACATAAAGTTGGAACCACTGGGATAGGGACAAACTAAGTGACAGTCTCTCATTCTCCAATTCGTCTTATTCGTTGAGTAGTTGAGGGACCCTTAGCGAAGGACTGCCACTTATTTTATCCATAGGCTTGACTAGTGACATAGAAAAGAAAGATAAGTAGCCTACCCTACACCGCCAATACCCGCAATGGCAACCCGATGCTGCCCTTTTGTTTGCCGTTCGCCAATCTCCTTCATGATATCTTCGCGACCTATGAAGTCCTCGTCGTGGTCAAACTTGGCCATAAAGACTGGCTTCCGTGGCGGTGGATCCGACCCAAGCTTCATTTGCTGGAATGCTGTCCGTAGTACTTGATTGCTAGTAGTGCTAATGTAATACGTCAAGGTCTGAACGTGGTCTCGTAGAGCAGTGTTGATATCCTGAACACCTTTGTCATGTGCGAGACTAGACAGAGCCTTGAGACTTTTCCGCCAAGAGGAGTCTCCCTCTTTGGGTATGTGTTTGTTCAACATTTTATCAAGCAGCTCCATTTGCGAGCGACAACCATCAATCACAACCTCGAGCGCCTTCGCTGTTCTCTCGCTCATGTGTGCACTATCTGCCTGCTTTGTTTGCTCAAGTGTCTCGATCAACAAGGGTAATCGATTCGTGATGTCGCGGAAGACCTTAGGCACATTGTCGATGTTTGATTGAAACTCGTGAAGGCGGTGTACGACCTTGCTACCAAATTCAACGAGCTGTACGATGGAGGCGACCAGACCAACGGTGGCGACGGCTTCCGCCATGGCAAGAGAAGCCTGGAGAGTGTGAACTCCGTGGATGTGCTATATCGCGACAGGCGTACGGACACAAGTAGCAGTCTTCAGCTGAGGGTCCTCTCGACCACTCCAAATTCAGGAGGTTTGCTACTCTCTACTCAAAGAGTGCCCATATACCGCTCGGGTGTTGAGATAAGGGATCCCTCCGGCCGACTGAAGACAGTGCGCCTTGCGAGCTTAGGCAACAAGGCTGCGGTCGTATCTTGAAGTACTGCCCCTGCGCTTTGCTTTAAATGGCAATATATCCGTCTCTGAAAATCAGCAGACAACGACCAAAAACAAGATCGAGAATGTCAATACTCCAATGTGTCACTCGAGGGTTGTGGTCGAGGATTTGGTGCGGCTGAGGATGCGGGGATGTGCCTCCCCTGCACTTGTCATCTCCGGCATCCAATGAACGGTGACCGGGGGCGACCCCCTGCAATATGGCTAGAATCGTACAAGAGTAACTAGACATCTCCTGAACGAGGCCGGGAGGACCCTCACGCTGGATCTTCCGGCTTTGGAACGAGCATAGCCAGCTCATGCAGAACCTGGTACCTTAGATACGCGATAGACCTAAGGTACTATCGAGACAGACATCACGCTAGCTAGCCCCACTAGCTAATGGATGTAACTGGGCGTAGCGCTATGATGACTTTTCTAGATACCGAGGAAGCCCTCGATACTGATTTTGATTTTCTAGAATCATGCTACGTGGTTGAGTACATGTAGTTGAGAGGACTAAGGTTCGCTATGCTTTGATCGTACACCTCTTACCTAGGATCAACTATTGGACAGTTCGCTCATGCGATCCGAGTACTCAAGCGTCCTTTCTTTAAGTCCGCTATTTGGTATTAGATTCCGGGCGGCCCTCGGTCACGATAACGATCCTGCGCTTATATGTCATATTTATTCTAGGTCCTGTACATCATAGAAGTCCTGCGCGCGGCCCCTGTCCATTCTTATCCGTTCTCGTACTTGTCCAGTGAAGAACTTATTACGCAAGCCAGACATAGATTACAAACCTGTCGACAAGACCCTTCGCTGTTCAATTCAGGCTCTAGGTTTGGTGCATCCACACCCCTTCCCGATCTTTTCCCAGTGCATCAGATGCCCTCTCTGCTGACGTACCCAGAAAGCGTACATACACGTAGACAAGCCCACGGCACCCAAGCTCCCTACGGCTAGCCAGCGGAAATCCTCTCGCCTGGATAAGACGGCTGCTGCAACCCAATGAGCAAGTTCGAAGACAGACACAAATGACATCTCGGTGCCTGCGAACGAGGACCGTGTCTGGGGCGGGACGCGGATCTGTGTAAGCTCTTGGGTGGTAAGGTCGAAGGTCCAAAGACCGAGCCGGGAGAGGGATAAGAAGGTGAAAAGCGAGACGGCTGCAAAGGTTGGATTTGTAGACGATGCTAAGGCAACAATCCGTGAGAGTAAACCCGCGGAAGTATTCTTCTTAGAAGAGCTGATCTGCCAAACTGCAAGGACGACCGGCACCTGTAGTAATCAGCAAGACTGCGTCCCACGCTCTAACAGATCTGAGTTGATCTTACCAAGTTCAGCAACTGTGACCATATACCCCAAAGCCCAAGCCGCTCCAGCCCAGCTAGATGTTGTTGGCTAGCTCGATCCTGACCGGCTGAGTCGGGATTATCCAAGAGAGCCTCTGTGTCCTCCCGCGCTGGCTGATGCTTTGATGGGCGAGAAAGGTACTGAACGCCCACGGGCGCAACAAACGTGCTGGAAACCTCGACAACGCTGCCCAAAGCTCTTGCAATGGTAACCAAAATCAGAGAGAATCCACTGTCGAGCAGATATGTCAAGAACGTTGCGGAGTATGACAACACCGACAGGTGCAAAATCGCCAGTGATAGACTCGGTACCCATACATCACTGCTAAAGTAATTCCGAAGACTCGTGGCCTGGTTTTCTAAGCCTGTGGCAAGACGCTCCTTCGATCGCTGGGACCAGCCTGGCTTCGGAGAATCCATGCGCTCCGAGATTTCAGCATTGATGACATTCTCGTTGTTCTTTGATTGCTGAAGCCGAGGGTTGGCATGCCATACGCGGCGAGCACACCATATTTCCATGCCCCAGCTCAACGCACTCATCCCGGCAACGACCATCACACCCATCTTAGTAGATCCGGAGGCGGAGATGATCATAGAAACCACGAGAGGGCTGATCAACTTGCAAATGAGATCAATCCGCCGCATCACAGCGTTCAGATGGGTAAGATCGTAACGTGAGCCGGCCTTCTGTGAGGCGAGAATCGGCACCCAGTCCCGCTCCATTGATATCATGTTGGCTGCTCCACTCAGCTTCTCGAGAATGCCTAGGCCTACCACCACTGCGAAGAGTAGGTGTTTAGAGGTAGCGCGCATGATTGATATATGGACATCCACCAGAAACATCCAACCTGAGCAGGCCAGGATCACAGCCGCACGGTTGGCGGAGATGGTAAGCAGAAGAGTCCGCAATCTAGAAGGAGCTCGATCAATCCAGCTACCAATCCATGAGGACAAGCATATCGAGGCTAAGGTATTGCATATGCCTCTGCTCTGGTATTAGCCAGGCGGCCCCCGAAGGTCCCAGCGGCCAAGACGCACCTGATGGAGGATGCCAGTAACGTCTCCGGATATGCAGACGCGGTGAACAAAATCTGCACGAGACATCATCAGCTATATATCAGTTAACAGGCTGTGAATCTTCAATACAGCTGCAAATTCGTATGTTCTTGCGTTCCACGTAGAGAGAGCGTGCGAGACATAGAGGTTCCACGCATGCGTCGGAGTCATGGCACATGTGCCATCTTCGAGAGCCTCGGCACTGCCAGCTGAAGCTCCCAAAGTCTCCAACTCGAGGCTGTCGGACTCTCCTTGACGATCTCGCATTTGGGGTCCCATGATGGCTGTGTACAGACGGTGCAATGTTACTGTGCTTCTATTGCTGCCAAAGCCGTTACTAATTCATGACAGTACCAAGGGGGGCACATCATCAACTGCATAGCTAGATATGCTAGCGGGTGTACGAGAGCTGGGGTGATTTCATGGTCTACATGGAAGGCCTCAAGTGGAGGAGAATGAGCTCCTCATTTTGAAGATGGTCAACGACGGACCGAGTCATGCTAGTCCCAATCCGGTAAGCAAACCACTCAAGGCATACATAAGTCGGCATGATTATGTGAAGCGAAAAGGAGAATAGAAAAATGAGGTAAGAACAGAAGAAGACTAATAGAAGAAGAACAGAAGAAGAAGAATCATGATAATTGCAGCGCTGACTCGGAGCATCCAATCAGTAAAAACACCTGAAATATCTGAAGTCTTTGTACTGCAGACTAAGGCTTGAGGCTAGTGCTACATAAGTCTAAGGGTTCCCTTGTTACAACTGCCATTTATTTTGACTCTACACCTGATAAGTACTCTTTAGGGTTTAGGGCTTCCGAGACACCACTGGATCATGCACTGAATTTGAACGATGCGTCTACAGGGCCCTCCCATAGCATCAATGACGAGAAACACATTTAGTAATCCTAACACTGCAAATACCAAATTCGATTACCCTTCACATCTACGCACTCACTTCTCCTCAAAGCGCTCTTTCGAGTTTCTTTTCAGAATTCGAAAATTGAGGGGGGAAATTAGTCTTGTTCGAAGACTGCTGGATTGACAGCGCGCTGTGGAAAAGCATAACATTCAGGAGCTTAGCTTGCCATAACGAACTACAAAGGATAGAATAAGCTTCAAAACTGACAACGTCAACCTCATCGTGAGTCGCTCCCAATAAGTCAGGCAGAGAAGCCCTTTTCGCATACTCCAAACCGACATGTATTTGGATTCAGCATCACAACCGTAGGGAACGAGTGCTCCCCGCTAGCTCGCTCCTTGAATTACCGTCCAGTTCTGGAGGCCTCCCAGCCGACGAAAGCTCACTAGGCTCCCAGCCGCCCGTTAATTCCTGCAAGTATGCCGAGCTTCTCCTCGGTCTACCACGATTGTCCTTGACTCCTGTCCCGCTCGAATTACCTGGTTCGTGAACAATCCTCTTACTACCTCCTCGCAACCTCTGGTACCAGTACCGCAATAATATCAGGCCTCCCAGAGCAACAAACGGCGCACCAACAGTGATTCCGATCTTTGCACCTGTACTTAGCCCGTGGCCTTGGCGAACTCCGGGCCCGTTACTGCTGGGCGTTGCTATGTAGGCTGTCGTGGGGATTGTTGTTGAGGTTGTCGTGGAGGTCGTCGTGGATGTTGCCGAGCGATCAAAACTTGTGCTGAATATTGGCGTTACAGAGGTACTGTTGGTCGTTGTTGAAGTTGATGTTATATTTCTAGGGGACACCAACGCGGAAGTGAGTGTGGACGTGGGCCTAGTAGTTGATGTGGACGTTGTACTAGTAGTTGATGTGGACGTTGTACTAGTAGTTGATGTGGACGTTGTACTAGTAGTTGATGTGGACGTTGTACTACTAGTTGATGTGGGCGCTAGTTGGCTGTTTGGGTTACTTTGATCGTCCTTGAGTATGGGGCCATCGATTGTCCAAGTGACTGGCGGATCATGAGGATAGTGATTAGTGATGTTGAAATATCCACTGTTATTGCCCGGACTGCCCGCGTCTCCGTCGAAGGCTAGATGAAAATGACAAACATTGGTGAATTCAACATCGTCGAAAATGTCACTAAAGTTGAGTGAAAAAGGAATGTACGCTCTCGGGTCTGTAGGGGCAGTTCGTTGATCAACTATAGCATTTAGTCAGTAATCGACAGATGAGAGGATGAAAGAATTACCGCAATTGCCATCACACCACAAAAAGAGAGTGGGCCGTGTCGAGGCGAATGTCGTCCAGATCATGTCAATAATATCATATAAGTGAAACACCGGATTTGGGGTGCTGGTTGTGTTAGGAAAGTTAAATGGCCCAGGTGGATAGTCCGCCATGGGAAAGAGTGAAGAATATCGTGACAAGATTCTAGCAAAACATCTAGCATAGTATTAAGCAATGTGCATGGCACAGTAACGATAAAACAAATCCCGCAACGTGTCCGCTGTGTGACATCTAAGCAGCTAAGTACGCCTTGCCGTTGTCCGGGCTGAGGCAAAAAACAACTTGATGGTTAAGCTAAGCCATATCACTGCACAACAGTTACAGTTTGTGTGGCGTGCAAAGCAGTGCCACCATAAGGAGATGAGGTATCAGCGTTTCAAGTGCCACAAAAACATCTTATTTTATCAGTACTAAGCGGTCAAAGCGTGATAGCTAAGGCATAGTTACTCGCCCTCATTACGGCAAAGCCCAGATGTAGAGGTAATGCAAGCATATGACAGCCAGTACTGTCTTCCCAAGAAGTAGCTTTCACAAGATGAAATAGGTTAGGCTGAGGAGGCCAAATAGGGGCTCGCTAGCGCCTACAGCGCTTTGTCATTTGGCGAGCGCTAGGCGAAGCTAAGAATTTTGGGGGATACGGTACTCAGCAGCGAAATGACGATGACAGCACATTGTCATTCAGTAAATGCAAGAGCGTAGCGCTGGAGCTCAATGACTTGCAACCCTCACAATTGCGCATAGAATGCTCGAAATGTCCATCATCAACATAATATCGAGGGGCCTCCTAGTTGGCAGATTACCACTTATTTGAGAGGTTGCCTGACGTGGACTACAGATCCGGAATTAGGGTCTGGTTTGCTCACCGTGCTAGATCGGCTTGTCTCGGGGCCGTCAGACGTCGGCGTCCAAGCTAGGCCCGACTCGGTAGGGTGTAAGCTACGGGCTGCACCGTCGCCACACCAAATTTTAGGCGCAGGAGGATGGCGACCGTGCCCAGCCAACTGCCTAAGCGAGCTTAGTTGGGAAGGGGGGGGGGGCTGGGGCATGGTAGTGGCGACAGCGGCGTCGACGAGCCAGCTGTTATGTGGGAGGTGGGGCGGCGACGAGGGCGGCGAGGGCGGCGGCGGCGGCAGTGAGGTGGAGATCTCTATGCTCATGTTAGTTAAACTGCCATCTAATGAATCTACCTACATTTGGAACGTCCAAAATGAGGCGTTCTGCATGGCCGAAAAACAAGGCCGAAAAACAAGGCCGAAAAACAAACTCGAAAGATCGAGGCGGTGTGGCGACACCAGCTGCCTAGCGAAGTCTAGTTTTTCGCTAGTAATTTAGTATGTAAACGGGCTGGCTCACCCTGGCCAGGTGGCGCCGAGTAGCCGAATTGGTTTTGGTGTGGACGCCGACGTCTGACGGCCCCGAGACAAGCCGGTGCTAGATCAATTGCTATTCTGATACTATATTTTAGAGGCTTTTGGGTATGTTTGTTATGTTGTAAATATCGATAAGGACTGACTGACTAGCTAAGAACAATGTGGGAACCAGCTAACTATAAGGCCCCGCCGTGACTGCCTGGACCCTGAAAACCCTAAACCCTGCCTGTCATCCAACACCGATATTAACCCCGATAAGCGACTGCTGTAAGCCGACAGCGCCTAAATTCAACATGTTAGCCGCTACAGAGCGATGGTCTAAGTACCGTTTTCTATGGCGGTGTGCAAGTATGCTTTCAATCTTTTCTCTCACTTGCTTTTTAGTCAATGATGCATTTGCAATAGAAAATCAAAGCCTCTGCTATCATTAGCACATATCAAACTCTCTCAAAGACTGACTCCGCTCATTTCCTTCGTCTAAGTCGCTCTTATCTTTTCCCTTCATCGATTGCGTTGCAGCAATGTCCATTTATGCCTCTACCCGCAAACAGCTTTCATTCAGCTCGCTCACCGAAATGGTGCCCTTGAGCTCACACAACGGAGTCCCATCTATCTCCGGTTTTCTTGACTCTACAGAGGTGTGTCTGTTTTCCCCAACTCCAGGCGCTCCAGCCGTATCTGGAATTCCCTGCACTCGTGATGGCTCAAAAGGCTCCGAGTGATCCCATAGTCTATGTAAATCTTCTGCTTTCTTAACAAAGCTCTCGCGGATATGTCGTCTCTGGTATTGCCAACATAGCCCTCCCGCAATGATAACAATGAAAAGGATTACCCCAATGATAATTGCGCCTTTTTCGCCGCTGTTAAGGTCGTGCTTGTGATTGGTTCCGTTGATTTGATTGTGTTGAATAGGCGTATTGATTTGGCCATTGATTGACCAAGTGACTGGTACACTATCATGCTGATTAACGACGAAAAAATTTCCACTGTCGTTGCCCAGACTATCTCCTAACGGGTCATCAAAATTCAGACGAAAGTGGCAGGTAGTGGGAAAGTCGATGTTGTGAATGACATCAGTGAGGTTGAGTGAAAAAGGACTGTCTGCAAAAGCGTCTGCAGGGGCAGTCGTAATATTAACTGTAGGCACTTAATCAGTAAGTGACAGGCGAATGAACGAAAGAACCAATGATTGAATGATTATACCAGAACTGCCGTTGCACCAGAGCCAGAGAGTGAGAGGTTGTAAGAAGCTTGACACCCAGACGAGGTCAACAGCGTCATGTAAATGATATTCTGGATATCGCTCTTCAACCAATGTACAGTTGCATGTGTCACTAGTAGTGTTAGGGAAGAGGAATCTCCCGACAGCACTGCTTTTAGCTGAAACGCTCGGACTGTTGACTAGCCCGTTACTGCCACTAACACCGCTGACACTTCCAGTGGATGCAGTGACAGCCGCTGCAGTTGAGGTGACAACGGCGATGAGAGTGGTGTTGGCCCCAGCGACAACAGTTGCAACAGCGGGTCGGAAGGTGATGGCGGATGGTTGGGTAGTTACAACGGTGGGTTGGGTGGTAACAACGGAAGGCTGGCTGGTGACGACAGAGGGCATGCCGGTCACGATGTCATGAGACTTGGTTGAGCTGATGTAGAGGATTGGTAGTCCGATCTATCAAAAATAGCGCTATCAACTAATGTCCTCTAAACCTGCACGAGGCTATGAGAGGGAGAAGAGGATTTCGAGATTAGACTGAATGGACAGGGAAGGCAACCTTGCTCTAAGAGAATGTGACTACTTACGTGATCTAATGGTAGATCGCTGCTGTCAATGCTCATGCTACCGCTTGATTGAGCCAAAGCCACAGCAGCGAAGGAGAAAGTGAGGACAATTGAGGAACGCATATTGATTGAGTTTTATATAATGTCTTCCTGTTCATGAAACTCCAACTGCAGTTGATCCTAATATTGATGAGGCTTTGATATAATGTAGATGATTGAGTGCTGCCTTCTTATAGAAATTTCGTTGACAATCACTACTGAACTAAATGAGATCTCAAAGGGAATTTCAATGGGAAGTTTTGTCTCTTGCTAGCAGTGCTTTCAAAACTCATCCGGCAACGTATTTCACAGTGTGCCGTAACGTGTCTCCGGTTCAAACCCAAAGAGATAGGTGTTTTGCTGTTATTCACACTGAAACGCGAAAACCCCTCACAACTGAACTGAGCCATGCTATTGCGCAATGAACACATCTTACCTAGTGGCGTAGAATGGATGGAAATAGTAACAAATGGAAAAAGGAATTCTTCAGGGGCTACTACGCCGTAAAAATTTCATCTTTCATAGGCGCGCTTTCTGAACTGCCAGAACATGACGATTCAGCACTCCCTAATCTCCCTTTCCACCGGGCTGAGGCTCAAGGATCAAGGAGACAATTTACATGAATGAGAACTAAATATAATTCTTGATGAATCGCTGTTGATGAGGTTGAGGAGCAAGCGCACTATCAAATAGTTTCCGGATTTAAAGCAATAGTTCTTGTGGATCTTCAGCAGCCAATCGATAATGATAAAGAACACGGGTATTCCAGTGAGCAAGAAGTGCAGAAATAGCGCTCGAAGATCATTTTGACATCTACTTTCAGCAGCTATGCATCATGCTCTCCTCGAGACCTCCTTCGCTATCAGAAACATTGGCGGTTTCCTCGTCGAGAATAGCATTTGTTTCGATGAAAAGCCAGGTGGGCTGGGTTCGAGCCCTCCAGCCCTTTGAATGTGACGTGGTTGCGAGGCTGACGAATCTTGAGGTAACGCAAACGGCCCAGCGTTTTGGGAATGGGGCAGAGACTCTGCGTAGCCATATGACTGTTCATGAAGCGGCAAAGCGGATCGATGCTGGCCGCCTACGCCTACAAATATGAGGCCGCAAGTGCTGAATTTATTCAACGGATTGACTGGAGTTCGATTGCTACGAAAAGTGGTGCGAAAAATTAGAGGGGGGATGCCAAGCCACTAAGCAGGCGACAGTGAAAGCTCAACAGCAAGCCAGTTTGAGATTCAAATTCACTGATTCAGTCATAGGACAGAACCTCATACCAACGGAACACAACCATGCAGCTCGTTCAACGGTACCCCATCTAGCTCACTCAACGGTACCCCATCCAGCTCAGGGGCTCTCCCGGGAGCGGGAAGCTCACTCGGCATAAAGGCCCCTGATAACTCATATGCATCACCTCTTTCCACAAGCCGCGACGCCTTTGTATCAGCGCTTCTAGTAGCGGTCCTTTTCCTGCGTGCCTTCCGGCACCACCAGCCTGATAGTATCAGGAGGCTGAGGATACTCAGTGATATACTCACTGCAATAGCAATGATGGAAGCTTTATTGAGGCTGTGATGAGAGGCGGGTCTCGTTCCGGTGTCCGTGCTTAGTGGAGAGCCTGGTGTAACAGTGAAGCTTGATGCGAGTAATGATTTTGATAGGATAATAGCGTCCGTAATGGCACTTCCAGAAGAAATTGTACTCGCGGATGGAAATGATGTAGTGGCTGTAGTAAAGCCCCACGTGGTAGGTTGGTGACCAGTGTCTCGATTGACTTCAAAGTTTCCACTATTACCACAAGGGCCATTGATCCCAGTAAGCTCCAGCTGGAAATGACAGGGACCGGAGTCGAAATCGAGGCCGAGTGCCTGCGTTAAATTTATGGCATAAGCATCAGCTGGAGTTACGACAGGAGGAACGGTCGAAGGAAGAGCTAAAGCACCCAGTCAGTTGATGAGAGACGCAATGTGGAGAAAGTGAAAAAGGGTCCTCATACACACCGTAAGCCGCGTAGTAGTCAGATGTTGTCTTGTTTATGCACCAAAGAAGTAGATAGATCCCAAGGTTTGGGAAATTTGATGACCAAGAGACGTTGAGGGAGTCATATAGGTTGAATTCAAAAAAAGAAGAGTTTGGTGCGTGGCTAATGTTGAATTTATTCAACGGATTGACTAGAGTTCGATTGCTACGAAAAGTAGTGCGAATATATAGAGGGGGAATGCCAAGCCACTAAGCAGGCGACAGTGAAAACTCAACACTCCCCCTCACTGCGACTGCTCCCCCATGACCCTAAAACCACAACCTCATTTTCTCACCCAAGTCCCAAAGGAATGGCCACCTTTGTGGGCTTCCGATAAGTGCCTTGTAGGCCCGTAATGCCTCTGCGAGGAGGGCTTCTGAAGTGGAATGCCAACCTTTGTGGGCTTCCGATAAGTGCCTTGTAGGCCCGTAATGCCTCTGCGTGGAGGGCTTCTGAAGTGGAATGGCCACCTTTGTGGGCTTCGATAAGTGCCTTGTAGGCCCGTAATGCCTCTGCGTGGAGGACTTCTGTGGATGCCTCTCTGTGGAGGACTTCCGAAGTGGAATGGCCACCTTTGTGGGCTTCCGTGACTGAAACGCCACCTCTGTGGGCTGGCTTCCGTTACTGCCTCCGTAGAGGGCTTGTTTGCATAGTCTTTAACGTCCTCTCAGCATGGACGGAGTCAATCCGCAGCGCCTTGCGCTGACCGGGCTCATAACCTGTTGAATTTATTCAACAGATTGACTAGAGTTCGATTGCTACGAAAAGTGGTGCGAATATATAGAGGGGGGATGCCAAGCCACTAAGCAGGCGACAGTGAAAACTCAACAGCTAAGAGTTGGTGGGTAATAGAAGGAGGCATTCGGGTACGCGGCCATGGAAGGGTAATATCTAAGTTTGACCAGAGTTGCGGTCTGATAAATAGATGAGTCAGAGCGCAAGTGGTCATCAACAGCGTCTCTCCAAAAGTGAAAAAGCTAGCAAAAGACTGGGAGAAGGCGGAAAAATGCAGAAAACCCATTTTTGTAAATCCAGCCGTGTACGGCACATAGCCCATTCATTCTTGCTGAGACGAGAATAGACCTGGAAATTGGGGGTGAGCCGTAGCAACCCATGAAATGAAAGTGTCACCACCGGATCCCGCAGTACGGTGTAGAGACTGCTTTGCCATACGATAGTTTGCCTCTTGTAGGTGCGCTTATTGACATGTGGTTACACAGTGGCCCAGCAGCGGTTGCTTCTAGGTCGGTAAATAATTGGATCATATGCCATATGAGGGATTCCCACAAAAGGGTAAGGCTGGCGGGCTGGATAGGAGCCGCCCACTCCATACAGTGGGACCCCACAGTACCTACCCACACTTCCCAGTGTGCCTATAAAATGATCCACCGTGAGGGGACCTCTCGCTTGAGGCATGAGCTTGCATGACTAAGCAAATAAGCGGACGGGACGAAGAGTTTTAATCACGTGCAGGCCATAGCCCTACCGGCTTTAATGTTATTCCCGCTAAACGTCATTATATACCAACCTCGGGGGCTGATTTTCATTTATTTTATATGTTTCAGGTTTACCCAATAGAGATTTTAGATAGATATGTAGATTGTAGCCTCATGGCCTTTGAATTCAATTTTCAAACCCTCTGTTCAGGGAGCTAACCGCTTTAGTTTTGAAAGCACGCGTTTTTAAACCACCAAACATCATACTTCAATACAATATGACATCATTTACAGTAAGTTATAGCCTCATTCTGCTGCCTGCCTCCGCTGCTGCCTGCCTCCGCCGCTGCCTGCCTCCGCCGCCTCCGCCCCTGCTGCTGCTGCCCTTGCTGCCGCTGCCGCTGCTGCCTCCACTGCTGCTGTCTCTGCTGTTGCTGCCTTTGCTGTTGCGTAATTTTTAGTACCAACTGGCAGACGCTTGCGGATCATATTTCATAACCTCCGGGGGAGACCCCCGGAACCCCCCTCTCAGGGAAAACATCATGTGATTTCCATCATCAAGCCTGTTCAGATCCGCGTTCAGAAGACCTTGGCCGTTCAGAATATCATTCGGATTAGGAAAACTTCTAAAACACAGGTTAGAAAGATTATGGAAAAGGACCCTGAACCTACAGCTCTGCAAGCTGAACAGGTTTTTCAATACTGATAGCCTTCATTATATTCAGCGGCGGGTTTCAAACGCTTACAAGCACTACAGGCAAGGTAGTCCATAGTGAATGCAGTCCATAGTGAATGCAGTAGTATTTTTGAAGAATTTGCAAGACGTGCCAAGCCCACAAGAAGCCTAGTCTTGAAGAGGAAAAAATGCACCCTCCGGAACGGAAAAATCTACTCCACTAGCGGCCGAACGCGATTTGGAACCCCTCTGGAGATTTAACATGAGCAAGCTCATGAATAATCACTGTTAACTCAGGTGTCGTTCTCAAAATGTCTTCCCGCAATCTACTTCTCCTCTGCTGTCCAAAGTGAACCGGACGGGTGGGTGGTGAGTAAGGAGGAGATGGAGAAGGATCAGTCTACGGTTTATGCAGATGGGTGGTTACCGACGAAGGGCTTCTTCGGGGATGATGAGCAGAGGATTGCAGTTGAGGCTTCTCGGTCTATATACTTGCGACTGGTCAAATATTCGATTGCATATGTTCCAAAACGCGACCACTATGACTGCCGCCGGGTATCATCTCCTCCTCCGACACGCCGTCTAAATCCGAGTATACCTCACCCAAATATCGACACATGAAACTATCTCTTACCCATCCACATTCCTTCTAACCTTCTTCAAACCAACAACCCCCCTGCAAGCCCTCTTCATCCCCTCCAACCGATCCCTCTCCTTCACCACCATCCCCTCCACCAACCCCCTAATCGCCCTCCTCCCCATCCTCCCATGCAAATCCTGCCACCCCGCCAACTCGCCCGCAACAGTCTGCTGCGTGTACGTCAACTCACTTCCAATAGCCCTCAACTCCTCTTGGGACCGACTCAACCGGTCCTGCGCATCAGTGTGCACGCTCTTGCGCGTATCGTCCAGAAGACCTAGGGGCCAGCGGTCGGATCGTCGCAGCGAGGAGGTGTGTCGCTCGATGGCTTTTTGCGTGCTGGTTATGGAGGTGATGAGGGCGTGGGGGCGGGAGAGGCTGGAGAGCATGGCGAGGATGGTAGAGGAGATGGCGAGGAGGTCGTGGAAGAAGGATTTGTAGGGGTCAGATTCGGGGGGTTGGACCGTGCTTCCGTAGCGGGTAAAGGCGTTGATGTGGGTAGGAGGGAGGAATGTCAAGGCCGATAGATGGCGGACGGAGAGGTCGAGAGCGATTGAGAAATCTAAGGAATCAACAGGGGTCCCGCAAGAATTGCAACTTGGGGTGGTTTTACCTGATGTCGTGTTACGGACGCCGTTTACTCTCCGTATCACACTCTTGGTCATGTGATTGACACTTCGAACAGTCTCTCTCGCATGCCCGACAAATAGTTCAACATCTCTTACATCTTCCACCGGTTCATATTCCTCTCTAACTTTCTCATCCCGTATCTTCGCCTTCATGCTACTTCGCTCCGCCATCATTTCAGGCTGGATCTCCGGAGCAAGAATGAATTCCCACAGGAGTTCGTGTGTCGAGAAGGTCGTGTGCAAAAGCATGATTTTGAGGAATCGATCGAGGCGGACCTGGATGTCGTGCAGTGCAGCGCGTGACGGTCTCGAAGGGATCTGGAATGGGGACCGAAAGTTGAAGATAGAGGGGAGCCAAGACGCTGGGTGCTCAACAGACAACCATTTTGCAAGATTCTCGAAATCGGCCAACGACCTTCTGCAGGTCGTAACACCGATCATACCGTTCGGGTTCCGGGTCGCGGATTTGATGATCAAGCGAATCGTGGCATCCTCAACAAAGAAAGAGCGTACCACAGAGGTCACACGACCATCAGGCGCCGGCGTGTTCGAAACCAATACCATATCATCAATGCGGTTCCGAACCTCGTCATCCTTAGCAAGCTCAACTGCTGTCATGCCCCTGTGCTCCTTGGCGTTGATATCGACTCTTTTATCACCAAAGAATGCTCGCACCATATCGATCCTGCCGTATTTACTCGCCACCATCAATGGGGTGAAGCGTTTGTCATTTGCTGCATTAGCATCCGAGTCACAGTGTTGAAGGATCCGTAGAGCTAGATGAGGTTCACTGACGACATGAAGAAGAGTATTGCCTTTTGAGTCGATGTGGTCGTCCAGATGTAACTGTTCACCGTCGTCTTGCTCAAAGGTCGCAAGTTGAAGGGCGTCATTGACCATGTCGGCGTAATGCGGATGATCATAAGATCGACACAAGGCAAGTAGAGGCGTCTGTCCATTCTTGTCCTTTTGCCTCCATGGCAGGAACTGACCAAATCGACGGATTAGATCAGGCGCGTTGAATAGGTAGTGGGCCACTGTACGACCGTGATTGTCTGGTTTGGCGAAATAATTCTCAATTGATCGACTCTCCGTGGCCTGGAAAATGTACTTGAGAATGATCTCAATCGATTCTGCATGAGCGAGCTGAACAGCGGCGCTTAATAGTGTGGTACCCTCACTATTATAATCTTCCAAAATCACTCTCGTAGGGTAGAAGTCACGGAGACTCAGGAGGTATTTCAAGGCCTCAGGCTTGCGGGCCTCGACTGCCATCATGAGCACGGAATCTCCCGATGTGTTTTGCGTTTGTGAAAGCTTTTCGATCGACGTGTCGCCTTCGATACCGCTGCTTCTAGAGTCGATGGTAGTTGTACGAGACTTGAATGAATAATCGGAAGCATTTGAAAGACTCCTCATGTCCATTGAGACGCGCTTTACCAAGCGGGGTTTTTCCACTTGAGCCGCCGCCTGAAAGGGAAAAACGTGTGCAAGAGCGGACGATTCCGATGAGGGCTGGACCTCCGTAATAGCCTGAGGGTGGTTGGATAGCGAGACACGGTCTGATACAGAGCCCTTCCTTCCTCGGCTCGTCGGTAAATCCTCTTCAATAGCGTCTCCATCGGCCAGGCCTTCGTTCTCAATATCAGAACCATCGTACGCGGCATCCAGATCCATCTCAAGTATTGCCTTCATCGCCGGGATATCGCCACTCACCGTTGCCTGCCAAAGCTTCTTGTTCCGCCGGCTGGCCTTTCGTAAACCTCCGGAGTCTTTCGCCAAGTAGGACAGCACCGCCTCGTACGTGCTCAGGGCGTATCCCATTTCCCCGCTCTCGACATCGTCGATAAAAATATAGTTCCGCATATAAGTTAACCTTGCTTGTAGGTGGCGTACCTGGGATCGAATGACAACCACCAGTAGCAGAGATACCAACGTATCGGCATTCATAGTCATCATAGAACTCGGCTTCTCTGAGATTGGCTCGCTATGATTATTAGCAACGCCTTGCTCCGAGGATTTTTCCATAGTAGTAGCCTTTGTGATTGTCTTCTGTGTTGCGAGAAGGATGTCCATCATTTCTTGCGGGCTTCCGGCCACTCCTAACTTTCGAAACTCCTCCACACCCCTTCCAATGCGTTTCACAAGCTCTTCCTTGCCTTGCCGCCCGCCCTCAATGACAATGCCCACTTGAGAGATGTGAATGTTCTCCATCTGGTGGATACGAGACTCCAAATCAAGGTCTTCGAGGCGTCTACTGTTACATAGACGGGGATAAAGCACAGAATCATGGACCTGTTCTGTCACATAACGCTCAATGAGTCTTTCAACCAAAGGACCGGTCAAGTCTGTCGTTGCCCCTAAGTGTGACAGCTGTTGTTTGTCCACAAGCTGGAAGAGATCAATGGCCGCAGTGACAGCGGTCTCCAACGTTCGCCGCATGTGGTCTTCCTCTTCGTCCACGAACGTAGTTGCTATAGATGGTGCTTTGGCGTGGCCGTTGGAAAATCTGGTATTCATGGAGCCGTTACTAGCAGACAGTGACGACCCTGAAGATCTACGAGAGGAGCTTGACAAAGGCTTAGAAGGTGTTGGCGGCAACGGCTTCTCGAATTCCTTGCGGAACTCTTTAAAGACTCGCTCAAAGCCCGGCTGCATCTGCCTTGCAATCATTGGAAAATTGTTGAGCAGATCATTGAACGATCTGATATCTTTCTTCCGAGGCATGGCCGAGGAACCATCATTAGACTCAGGCAAAAATGTATTGCCGGGAGGAGTAGGGGACGAGTGGATCCCAGCGTAGATGCCTGGTAGTATAGCGGGGACGATATTGATGGGCTCGTAGAAGCCGACCAAAGGCCTGGAGATATAATAGATGAGCCATTGTTGAGCATCGAGACTGTCAGGGTAGTGCAGAACATCGCTCAGCAGCTGAGCCTGATTGAGAGATTTGAAGCCTAAGAATTGTTTTAGCATTGTAATCCAGGCAGTATGAGCAGTCTCCCGTTGCCCACCCTTGTTACTATACACGAAAGACTCCTTGACAACCACTGTCCGCCCATTTATGGTAGTAAACTGCTTCGCTTTCCCCCGACTATCTCGTACATTAGGCGCATCTTTATCTTTCCCAGCCCCCGACGCAGCGGGGATTCGAAGCACATGACTTGCCAGGAAATCTTCTGAGCGCGCTAGGTCGGCATAAATGGTGTTTGTCTCCCGATCTTGAGAAGTGAGGAGAACTTCGGTGGTGGGGACGAGGAGTATCTGAGAAGCGCCTCGGGTCAGCAGAGCTCCTAGCGATTGAGGAATGCCGGAACTTAGTTGAAGATTACTTGTCGACACTCACATGATGATTGACCGGATTGCACTGTGAGGGCAGCGTGCTCCTGAAGAAGGCCCGCAAGAAGGGATTTAGGGAGTGCATTCATCCGACATGTGTACGACCACGCGTGTGTCGGTCTGAGCTGTACAGCAAGCAGACCTCGTCACATATCGAAGCCTAGACTGAAGTGCTCATTGATGGCTTCGCATGGAGCTCCGGCTGCTGTTCTCTCGTGTCGTTAGGGAGGGGACGGGTTGTCCGGGCTGTTCGGGCTGTCCGGGCTATATTTGGCAATTGAGAACTTACGAGAGTCGTAACTGGTTGGTGTTATCGAGAGCTAACTGGTTTCCGCAGTGAGATATTTTGTGATGGGTTGTCCGAGCGGCTTGAGTAGTGCAGCCTTCAAAAGTCGAAGAATCATTAACAGGCATCAAGCATGGAAAATGCCATGTGAGTCCCCTCAGCCCTACGCTGACCACCAGCCAAAATGCCGGGCCTGTTAATTCTATGACTCCCAGCCCGAGGGCATCTACGTTGGCGCCTAATCGTGAGCTTATGCTGGCGCAAATAAGTTGTACACTTCTGATATCAAAAGATCATATCCCATACAAAGGACCATCCACCTATATATCTACAATAACAAAGCCTAGAGTAACAGAAGTTGAGAGTGGCGTCTGCAGTGCTAACCCCCTTATCTCGAATTCGAGAGTCCATACAGCGCCTTGAGCTCCCAAACCCCTATATTATACAAGGACCGAAAGTACTGCCCAGAGATCCGACCGCTTTTACATGCACGCTAAATGCAGGGCGAAAGATGAGGAATCGAGATGGAGGCCATAGAACGAACGGAAGAGGATTAGATGTAATCACGTCCACTCTTCTGCAGCTCGATCAAGCGCCATCCCCGGGTTTCTGGATTGTTGACATCCTCCGCCACCCGCGTCACCCCGATGGCGTACGTGACAAGCTGGACTTTGTCCTCCATCCCGGCAGCTAATTCGTTGGTCTTGGCGTTTCTGTAAACGTGTACCTCTTGCGTCCGGCAGGTGATGATGAAGACGGGGATTTCACCAGGTTCTAGCATCCGAGCCGATAGGATATCCACATGTCTGATATCGAGGATACGACCGTCGGATTTCAGCCCAGCAGTAGTGTACTGCTGCGCCAGAGCGGAGTAGACCGAAAACTGTGCTGCGGACAGCCAGAGCTTCAAGGTCTCCGTATCTCCCTTCACGTAGGCGTCGAGAACTTCGGGGAGGATGTATTCCCGCATCTCTCGCAAAAAGGGTTCAATCTGGAAACTGGGGTCCATCTCTCGGAACTTCTTGATGACCATGGCCGTTTCGTTCTCGGCGAAGAATCCGGCAATGCGATCGGATATGCTTCGTGCGGTTGAGATTAGAGGATTCTCAGATTCGTTATAGCTGGATTTCAGAGAGAAAAGCGACTGCATGACCCGGTTGGAATCTTTGAACTCTCGCCATGATTCTTTCCATTTTGCGTCCTTGTGCACCGTGATGTTAGTACCGGCGCTACAGTTGTGTTAGCTTCGGCTCGCCATCGAATAGTCTTTGGAGCTTTACTTGGGATCTTCCTCTATCTTCTCTATCCTCTTCCCCGGCCTGCCGCTTGCTCGAGCTTCATTGAGCTCCCTCAGTTCTCTTTGCTTCCGACGTTCCTCTTTTTCCACCCACCCTCCATACCTCGAGCTGCTCCCATCGTCGATGACATCTTTGACTCCACCAACCGCCGTCTTGTACACTTCTGTGTCCCGAACCGGTTTCGTTGCTTTCGCGATCCCTCTGCCAGTGGCGTTGACACCAGCGCGTACCCCCTTCACCACCGGTGTGTCCCAAGTCCATGCTGCTCCTTGGCCGAGTACTTTCCCTGTGGACTTGATTGCAGACGACGTTGTTGAAGCTGCCGTGCCCGATGCGGCGGTATATGCTGCACGTGCCCGTTTCACAGATTCGCTTTCGGTGAACTGATGCGCTGAGGACGCCAAAGCTTTGGTTGATTCATTCCACTCTTTCGAAGCTTTGAACTCGCTCCTCAAAGTCTCTGTGAATACCTGCCAAGGAGTCTTGTCACCATGTGGAGGAGGAGGTGGCGGCTCCTCTTTCTTCTGCTCCTTCTGTTCTCCTTCGCTGGACTGGTCTTTGCTTTGATCTGACGATTGCTGAGAGTCTCCCTCGGCAGAAGCTTTTGCAGACTCGCCCTCAGCACTCTCTGCGGAGCCACTTTGCCTCGGCGGATCCCTTACATCCTCACCCTTCCTTTGTTCCTGATATCTAAAAGCGGCGCTGGAGAGGGATCTGGTGGCGGAAAAGGGTGCGTTTAGGGAGTGAAAGTAAATCGATAGAGGTCGTGATTGAAGTAGATGGGTCGTAAGAATAGTATTAGGTTCTTGTGCGCTTCTATGCAGGCTGACCGGGAGGGCTTCAGTCCATATTCGTCGATAAGTCGCCGTCCTCCCGCACGAGAGTATTGGAGAAACCCGGAAACCTCTCGTTCGAGGACAAGGTAGCAAACGTAACGATAAACTCATACTCGGGCCTTCACTGCTCCAAGAGTGAGATGTAGGGACCGTTGATCGGTTGCGCAAAGTAAAGGTTGTCTTCGTCGGTGGAAAGCAAAAATGGAAGTCCGTCGCGTGAAAAAGTTATTCCGAGCCGCAACCTCTTCTGGAACCTCAACCGCAACCCAAATCCATCATCTCCCAACGCTCACAAACCACGCCGCGAACAGCAAAAACAATCCCAATGGAAACCCTCTTCCCACGCCTATCCTCCATCTGCCTCCGATGCCGCCACTCCCTTCAACTCCAGCAACCCCCCAAGTTGCTCTCCCAACCCCCAACCCGCCAATTCACCACCTCTCTCCGCCGTCTAGCCGATAACAACGACACCCCCACAACCACCACCTCCCCCCCGCAGACCTCCTCCCCGCAGACCTCCTCCCCCTCGCAGACCTCCTCCCCATTCTCCATGTCCTCCCTCCTCGACACCCTAAAGATCCACACCCCCTCCCTAACATCCGACCCCTACAACCCCCTCTCCCGCGGCCCCCCGCTCAACCCCCCGCACCACCTCCACATCTACGCCACAAAACACAACACGCACATCACCCTCACCCGCCCCAACCGCAACCCGCTCATCAGCGTCTCCGCCGGCAACATCGGCTTCCGCAAAGCCGCCCGCGGGACCTACGACGCCGCTTACCAACTGGGCGCCTACGTTATGGGGAGGATACAGCAGCAGGGCTTGTTGGGCGAGATCCAGTATGTGGAGGTTGTGTTGAGGGGATTTGGACCGGGGAGAGAGGCGGTCACTAAGATGCTTGTGGGAAGTGAGGGGAGGGGGTTGAGGGGGAGGGTGGTGAGGGTGTCGGATGCGACGAGGTTGAAGTTTGGGGGCACGAGGAGTAAGAAACCGAGGAGGTTGGGTTAGTTGGTTGTGCGGGGTGTGGGATGTGGAAGTGGTGGCTTTTATGGGGGTGGTTCTATTACTTGGCAGATACGAGGACGGAAGTTCGCTAGAGGTGCGGTAATGCTCGATTGTGGATTTCGGAACTGGTCAAGAAGTCTTACTGCCTTCGCTATGCACACTGCTCGAGAGATATGTATATAGAAGACGCCGGGGTCCAGCTCGACTGCATCTTTCCCGGTTTGGCTCATATTTAAATTCTCATAACCGGGACGGTCAACGTGTTTTGAAGATTCTTAGGAGGTGCACTTATGTGTACACATGTCATATTATAGAAAGAGTATTTGGACGTCGAATATCCTACACATTTTACAGTGCCGACAGATCTCACAAGGCCATCAGACGGAAAGCAAAGGCATATGTAGGGTTTAACAATCCTTCCCTTGGGTTTCGTTTACAAGACAGCCAGCGGCGTGTAAGCTAGTCACTAGTCGCATCCGAATCATGAGAGCTGAAAGGCACAGAGCCACTTGTGTTACAGCTGATAAACAACCATGGATGACAGAAGGCCTCCATGTGAATGTTCAAGTCCCCTCGATCTGCTACTGAAACCAGTCATATAAACTGTACGCAAGAGCACCCCGAGTCAGACGAGGCGCCCTTCAAGCAGAGACAATGTGAGATAAAACGGAAAATCCTGGACCCCTGGAACCGGAACCACGCCAACCTGCACTAACTCGACTCCCTTTGTCTAACCAGAAGAGAGTGCCGGTTTAAACCATATTTTCGTGCTGCGAGATCTGACTAGTAACAACAATGCCAGACCCTTTAACCTGCACCGCGCCCTTATCCGCCGCATGCAAAGACCCAGCCGATCCTATTACACTGACCATAGGCATCTGCGAAACCGATGACGTACCGGGTATGATATTGGTGTACGAGCCTTCGGAACGCGAGACCAATCGCCGCGACCGTTGCGATTGCAAAGACTCCAGGCTCAGAGCACTGCGGACGCTGTTCACGACGCTGTCGAGCGAGACTTTGCTCAGAAGGAAGCGCAGGTTGGGCATGCAGGCGGCGATGATTGCTAGGCCGGCTTCGATCATGGACCAATATAGGATGGTGGTTACGGTTACTTGTGAATCGTCAGCAGAGTGGCTTGGTTAGGCGTTTGAAGGGATACGAACGGTCGGGGTCAACGTGAGCGCTTAAGCCAGCGTTTGTTATCTCGAAAGAAACAATGACTTTGATGATGGCTGCGACGATCGAGCTGGTAAGGTTTCAGTAACGCTGTTATCCTGTACCACTATGCGGATTACTCACACAGCACCAGTGGCTAGAATGCCAGTCACCATGAGTTTCCGCCCTGTCGTCATATGGAGGTTCCAGATCTATCGCAGTTAGTGATATCATCTATGGTGGCCAGCGTCCATACTGGAAGCACTCACCACTGGCAGCGGTAAGCAAAGAATTATGAAGTCTGTAATAAGATCCGAGATGACAAAGGGGCTGTCCATATGCATCGCCGCTCCGCAATACATGGCATCATCCTCTAAGCTACCCCACGCGGCAGAGAAATGAGTTCCACAAGCAAATATGAAGCCGAAGAAGAAGCTGATGGTCCATGCTATCACTACAGAAATGGAGATTTTGGTGGCCCAGTCAAAAAATGTACCTTGGCCAGTAACAAAAAGCCGACGATACAGAAAGATGATGCTGAGTTTGATAAAACCAAAGGCCAATACCGTGAGATACATGAAAGCATATTGTATCTAGTCCACCTATGTCAGCGAACGAGATGTTTAGAATATCGTTGGTGTACGCATACAATCAACATGCGAGACATTGTCGGATTGACATAAGTGAATTGCTCTTCCGGCGTCAGATTTCCATCGAATGGTGTAGGATACGCGATTGCCTTCAAATGTATGCCTATTCCATGCGTAAGTGGTGTGATCTCGACACCCATACTGCAACCAACCTATGACGAGGGTTATCCCCATTCCAACAACCATAGCCTACACCAAACCTTGTCTCAGTAAAACCATATGCTTTAGTAGAGGTAAGAATACAAACCAGAGCTGGCAGCATCAACCAATCATCAATACCCAAAGGGTTTCTTTGCAGCATCCGGGTGTATACTCGCAGGAGAACGAAAATCATGCTCAGACCCGGCAGTACAACCGAGGCTGCGTAGGTTTGTCCTGGTGTCGCGTACGGGACAAACAACTCCGTTGACAGATCCGCCATTGCGACTGAAGCTCAAACTAGAATGTGTGCGCTTGCAAAAGGCAGATGAGAGTGGACAATAGTAGCGCAGCAAAAGAACTAGATGTCAACAGGTTATAAATAACAGTGCAGACTCGTTGGGTCTGAAGAGGCGAGAACACCGAGCCCCATGGCAGGACACATGGCAGATAAACGACATGAAAGGAGGTCAACTTTCAAGCACATCACACACGGCACAGCGCTTCGATCACTTGGCAAGCGTACAGATGGAGGTCTATCAGCTCGACGGTCGCACGGCTGCTAAAGCACCTGCATATTCGCGTGCTTGCAGTCCAGCTGAACCCCATTGCATGATCTCTGCAGATTGATGGATGAGGAGCAGTCAGGATCGAGGGTGTGGTTGAGGCTTCTCAGCCGGTCAACGGGCTTGTAGCTGACATGCACGAATCGCCAAGTTCTCTCCAATGGTCGTGGTTTCCCCTCGCTTGTTCTCCGCGCTGGCCTCCCCGGCCCGTCGTCACTGCGCCGCCCAGCAACCTGATGCACGTTGTAGACAGAACTTATGTATATTCCTAAGGATGACTTTTTGCCAAGTGACTTTGGCTGCGTAGCCGAGTGGCAATTAGCATCACCTTAGTCCAGGACCAGCAACGTGCAATGTGGAATAACGTAGTCCACGGGGCAACGCCGCACTATAGGCAACGCCGCACCCCCCCCACCCCCCCAACTATTGAGATTACCCATTTCTCCACCATAATTGCATGCATTCAATGAAGAAAGAAGTGCGTATTCTGAAGGCCATTGAGGCCTATAATAACGCTCTTACAAATCCAAAAAGCAGCTAGAGACACAGGCTAGGAAGTCAAAACGGCTGCAGGATAAAGAGGAGAAGCAGACTACGAAGACTGCAGTTGTCACAGCAAAAGCAGCCTTGAAGGTGCTGAAATGCACAGAATCCTACAGCTCTGTTATAGACTACAATGTAGAGCTTCAAAGTTCCTTATTTAGATCGAAATTTACAGCTCAATTGGTGAAATTCTGATTTTTTTCCCCCGAGGGGGGGGGGGGAGGTGCGGCGTTGCCTATAGTGCGGCGTTGCCCCGTGGGATACGTTAAGGTAGCGCTCCAACGGCCATCACGGAAACTCATCAACCCTTTCCCGCTGATAGACCACCCTTACCTTCCTTCCCCTATTGCGTCGAATACGCCTACGCCGCAATATCACAGCTAACAACGTCGAAAGGCGATGCAACTCATAAAGCCTCAACCTATCCAAGCAGCGATCATCCCCGTCCCGTACCTTGGAATGTGTCGGCCCCAGCGAGGCGGGTGAGATGAAGCATTCATGCCTCTGGTGCCTCGCGAGTTTGGATCGTTACGCTCCTTCCTTGTATAAATTACCCTACCGCTGTACTGCAGCCTCTGCAGAGTCACCGACTTTTGAGATGGTTCATGCACCTCCACTCGTATCTGTGACATCCGTGCTTCTTTACTACCGAGCAAGTCGCCGTCCAATCGGTCGGTAGGGGGATATAAGGCAGGTCCAAATGTATTCGCGGCGTGGAGACGTTCTCAGTGCTTGGTGCTACGGCAGCAGGAGCTATATCAGGAGCATCTGGTCTGGGGGCTCCATCACGCGGTTTGTGGTTCTGTGATGCCGATTTGAGACGTCGATAGCGGGATCGATTACTTAAAGATATACAACCCCCCTCTTTGCCGCGCTTGCTCGACAATCTGAGGAATATACCTCGCCGTGAACTCTGATCGATTGCCTACTCTACATCGCAATTAAGGAAACTTCGCAGTAGTTCCTCGCCACTTTGCTCCCCGCCATGATGTTATTCTCTCCTACCACCTTAATCTGTTATCTCCTCGCCTTCACCATGGCTGCTATGGCGTCGCCACTACCGGGTTAGTGATTCTCTTCCATAGAGGGCTTAATATATCTAATTGCGCTTACAGTCGATCCAAACGGCATGGCAATTTCTTCAAGGGCCGAGGCTGTGGATTCTAAAGAGTCTGAGACTGATACTGAACGCTATATATGGTTCTAGGGTGTAAGTGAACACGTCATTGTTCGAGCGCCCTGTGCTGATCTTTTCAGCGGTTGTGGCATCTTTCATGTGTCACGCTATTGGGGGAGACTACTGAGAGGATAAGGGAGCGGAGATGATGCTACTTGGAAATGAATTTTTGACTTTTGATGATATTTTGTCTCGATAATATAGTGTTGGAGCAACATTAGACTATTAGTAGCAAGCTTGTGATGAGTATAAGCCTTACTTTTGATTTCACCTTAGTTGCCCACGGCTCTTCTTTTGTTAAAGCTAGGGAAGACTACAAAAAGGTTAGTGGCCAAAGGTCTCCGACATTTCGCGTAATTTTCGCAGAATAGAACGCGTAGAGTAGAAAGCAGGCTTCTTCAACCATTCACAAAATCATGCTTAGAACTCCATTAAAGGCCACTTCTGGCAACACAACTCATCAAAAGGAGCTGAGTCCATATGAGCGTGGAATATTGATTGACAGAGCTGCTGAAGGAGCCACACTGCTTCTCTTGCCAAGACTACACACGTGCCTTGAATCATGATAATTGACACCCTTTCTTAAGTCAATCCACGCTCAACAGAGGTGTCAAAACCTTGATTCAGATGTTCTAAAACCCTCTCTGAGCGTGACTGCTGTCATGTCATACAAACTGCACATCTTACACCTGAAATCACCTACCAAGAAATCTAGGACTCTAGGAGAAGATAGGGTTGAATTGTAGTAGAAACATTATATACAGAGTCTTAAAAGGTTGTGATTTGACAAACCGACTGATCAAAAAATGACCTAAACTTAGGCCTGCTGTGACTGCCAAGCGACTGGGATGAGCTTTGGCTTATAAAGACTGAACATATGAAGACTGAGTTAAAGTTATATGATTGAATGAGTATTCCGTTGAAAGAGACTCTGACAAGCAGTGAAAATAAGTGTTTCATCTACCTCATGAGAAGTGAGACAAAGCCATGATCCATGAAGCCAAAAAAGGAAAAGATATATCAGTCATGAGCGCTGGACAGTCAGAATTGTATGAATTGAAGCGGGATTTTGAGGCAAAAAAGCATGAGTACTTCATCACCTTCCACATACAAGTTTTGAAAGACAACCTGCTTGAAATTCGAGAGCTGGGCCTCATTTTTATGCAAGACAACGCCCCTATTCATTCTATCAACAAAGTCCGTGATTGATCTTATTCATCAGACTTGAACTCTATAGAACATCTCTGATTTCAACTGAAAGAATTAATTTAATAGTAGGGTCAATGCGGTCACAGTGGCAGAGGGTTGATACACCCGCTCTTAATGATAATTATGACTGCAGAACTCATGTATCTATACTATATAATCTCTATGCAAAACTAAAAGTCTCTGGCACAAAGCGTTGTTGAGTAGTAGGTGTTGAATTTAGGCGCTGTCGGCTTATGGCAGTCGCTTATCGGGGTGATTTCGGGGTGGATTTCGGCTCCTCAGCCATGCCTTATAATTAGGCGAATTCTCCTTTGTTCTTTGCTAGTCAGTCAGTCCTTATCGATATTTACAACAGTAGGGGCGGGTATATATGAGTAGATTAGTGGGGTAAACCTGCTGTTGGAGACTTTTGTCCTAGTACTGTATAGTAATGCTTTCACTTTTTGCAAGTCGCAGATGAGAATTTTGTACAAGATTTTGCAGAGCAAAACTACTTAGTGCTTCATCATCATGAACTTAGAAAATGAATCTATGGATAGTCTTGCATTTCTATCGATTACGCATACATCAAAGACACCTTTCCAAGAGAGCGTAGCTGCAGCATGATAGAAAACGTATACCTCTATTCACAGTCCACCCAAAATTTCCTTTGCCTTTTCAGTATATGGCGAACCTTCCGGGCAGAATTGATACCTCTCCAGCGGATTCAACGTGCTGTTATGCGGCTGCAGGTATCGGTAGCAAGCTGTATTTTCTCGAGCCCAAGCATCAAGCCGACTCCAGCTCCTACATTGCCGAATTTGTCCAGTACCCGAGTGGCCAACTGGCTGAGAGCCGGTGTAGCGAAGCTCGTCGTCGGCGTAGCATAGCACATCTTGTCGCAAGGCGTCGACGCAGTGGAGGATGTGCTCAGTTGATTCGCTTCGGTTGAGGCCTCGGTCGAATTCCACGATTGCCTGCCGGATCACTTTCTATTCCGTTGCTTGTTAGCTCTTCTTTTGCGGGGTTTCGTGGGGAACTATTGGGGGTTTACTTACCAAGCAGTGTAGACTGTGGTAACCGTTGAGCACGTATATGCCTTTGTTGAGGTCTAGTGGAAACCGCTGAGATGTGGGTAACCCCATCGACTGAGCGTAAGAATCACTGAGCGCGATGATGCCGTCGTCGATACTTATGGCTTCCCAAAGTTGGTCTGCTGCTGCATCGTCCTTGCCAGAGTACGGTGTATTAACCGACCACGCAATTGGGACGTCGGTGGCAAGATGTGCTGGATGGATATTAGTCTCGAAAGGGAGGTGCAAGTGCAGGCGCGATATACCATATGTAGTACGCCCCATAGCAGTATTGTTGCCCAAGAGATATAGAAGTCCAATAACCAAGAATGAATTTAGTATGAATGAAAGAAAAAGGGCTATGAGCACAGCAATACTCAGGTTCCTGCCATGTGAGACCTTTGTATACTGAGCCACACTGTCTCGCTCTGAATTGGCCTCCCTCTCATCAGAGAGAAGTACATAACGTCGAGGACCGAAAAACATTCTGCAGCATCGACATCCAACTCGGGAGAAGCGTAAGTAGTAAGAGACTCGTGACCAGCGCTACAGATCAATACACGCAGATTTCAGACAGGTACGAGCAAGACATAAACAACATGAGTCAGTCCTGGCTTTCCAGCCTAACGATGCGGGCGACGCCTGATTTTTGAAAATTGGTATCAAATGCTTCTGAGGCCACAACGTACCACTGCTGATCTGCTATAGGCGGTCATACACCCAGTGAACTTGTATCACATCATGAGCGACCGGGGGGTTGCACCCACAACTTCATCCTTTCAATCGAGACAATCGTGACGATCACCGGTAGATCATGCCTCAGCTGCACCAGGGGTGAATCTGTAGCAGTGAGGCTCAGCGGGGAGCTTGCATACTACCTTATCTCCCATGCTGCGAGAATTATATGCTCAAAAGCGGCCGCCACGAGCAGCCAAGTGCAAGTGGAAGACAGGGAGTTCCATTCTGATCCGCCCTAGCCATACAAGCGCAGATGACAGCATAGGCGATATCGGGGCTAGAAGTGGCTGTAATCCTATCTGGACATCTCATCTCCGTACGGAGCCCTATACTATAAGTGATGGGTCGCGACACGGTGCTGCATGTGTGACTGCATGCATGTGCCACATGAACCCTGCTGCTCACATCATCGCCCTCATCCTTCACCACCTCAAGGCAGCTGCCTCACTGTCACCGTTGCCTTTACCTCATTCCCGGGAAATTAACACCTCTGCTCTGTCTCTGCCCTATTTCTGCACACACCCTGCTGCTGCCCACCTGCATGTGGCGTATGCAGTATCAAGGCGCGAGCCATCACTTATGGTGTACGGCTCCGTACTGCGGTCTAGTACATCGTCGTATCAGAGTAAGGTAAGCAGCGGTTGAGCGGCGGGGTGGTGTTCTATAGTGTCTTAGGAGTAACCCTCACACTGGCCGCGGATAGCCTTTTGCCTGGGTTAGCTCGTGTATCATTATCTAATTTCTGATGGCTCAGACGGGACCAGTGGCCCTCCTCTGTGTCTGGCAGGGTTCAATTCACACTGTGATAGTGTCGCTTAATCTTCTCTGATCAGCGGGGGCGCTGTCTGTTCTTTGTTTGGATGGGAGTTGTTCTATAGTGTGTTAGGAGTAACCCTCGCACTGGCCGCGATAGCCTTTTGCCTGGGTAAGCTCGTGTATCGCTATCCAATTTCTAGCGGGACCGTTGATGACTTGCATCTGCATCTCGGGAGTTCTCCTGTCGGTCGTTAACGTGGTCGGCAGGGATATCTATGCGCGCCGCGTCAAACCCCTGCTGCTGCAAGCCACAGCTCTCTTTCTAGATGCCGGACGGAATATTCATTGTCTAGATGCTTTATTCCCTGGCCGGCAGCTGCTATCAATAGGCAGTTGAGCTGTCGTGAACCCTATCGAAGATACACCAACTACTTCGGAACACTTGAGATTTTGAGCCCTTTCCCAATATTACACAACATCGCTTTGCCGCCGTGCCCTGTGCCCTACCCCTGGCTTGAGTCATGTCAACGCCCTCGATCCTTAACCCGTGCCACTTTGGTTGTCCCAACTCTGTTCTGCTCAGCTGGAGTAACCAAGCTTTCTTTCGAGCTTCCACTCGCGTCTTGTATTTTCGATATCCATCCCGCCCCCTTTGACTATCCCAATTCTGTTCTGCTCAGCTGTAGTAATCAAGCTCTCATATACGCTTTCACTCACACTTGTACCTCGATATCCATTGTGCCCACTTAGAAATGGGATACTCTACGCATCTCGTGATATGGGCCTTTGCAGTCCCTCTAGGCTTGTTCATTTGCCGCAGAGTCTTCGCTCATGTTAAACTACAAAAGGACATGCGCAGAAATGGCTGCTCCCCACCTCCCAAATACCCTCACAGAGATCCCTTCCTGGGTCTTGATCTGTTCTTCGGCGATTTCAAAGCCATGGACCAAGGTCATACCGCAGCGACGGAGCGGCAGCGGTTTTCCAAATATGGGAAAACTTTCGAGGCGAACTCGTGGGGCGAAAGGTGGATTCACACTATGGATGTGGCGAATACTCAAGCTGTTCACTCGCAGCTGTTTGACCGATTCGGCGTCGAGCCGTTGAGATTGCACCTTGGCGAACCCTTCATCGGCAAGGGCGTCTTTTCTACAGATGGTGCTTACTGGCAGCAGTCACGCGAGCTTATTAAGCCTATGTTCGCTAGGGCACAGATATCTGACTTCGAAGCCCTAGATGTGCATCTGGACCGCATGATGGACCGGATACCGACGGATGGGTCTACAGTTGACCTTCAGGCTTTGCTTAAGCTTATGGTACGTCTGCCCAGCCCTGTCCGACCTTTGACTACATGGAGACGGACTAAGCAAGTCCCTCTGGCATAGTTCTTGGATCGTTCCACCGAGATGATCTTCGGCGAGTCAACAGAGACACTCCTGGCGGAATCCCCGGACGCTCATAGCAACGAACTCTTAAAGACATTCGACGCTGCGCTCCAGGGGCTTGGCAAGCGCCTTCTTCTAGGAAGACTCAGGATTCTCTTTTTCTGGGACCGGTCTTACAACCAACTCGCCTCCAGAGTCCACACCGCTGTGGACTATTACGTCGACAAGGCCATTGACAGACGAAAGAATACGCTTGAGCTTCAGAAGCAGCCGTCCGACGGACGGAAGCGCTATATCATATTAGATCAACTGCTGAATCAGGTGCACGACAGGAGAGAGATACGCAACCATCTCCTCAACATCTTTCTCCCCGGCCGGGACGCAACGGCCGTAGGATTAAGCGGCGTCTGCTTTCTCCTAGCCCGGCATCCATACGCCTGGCAAAAACTCCGTGCTGAAGTCCTCTTGATCAAAGGTCCGCTAACCTACGATATGCTCAAATCGCTAAAGTACATGAGATTCGTCCTCAACGAAAGTCTGTCCTCCTTTTTCTCCTCTCATTCGCTCATGCTCTGCTAACCTGAGACCCAGGTTTCCGTCTCCTGATGCCCTCAAACAACAACGTCCGCCTTTGTCTCAAAGACTGCGTCCTCCCCAGCGGCGGTGGCCCGAACGGCAAACACCCTGTTTTCGTACCTCGAGGAACAGTCGTGAATGTCAATCTGGGGGCCATGCAGCGCGATACAGACATCTGGGGTGACGACGCAGACGACTTTCGTCCTGAACGCTGGGAAGGTGTCAAGCCCGGGTGGCACTATCTTCCCTTCTCTGGCGGGCCGAGAGTCTGTCCTGGTCAACAACTCACGCTCGCCGAGTGCGCTTACGTGCTTGCGAGGCTTTTGCAGAGGTTTGAGACTATGGAGAATAGGGATCCGGAGATGGCGTTTGTGGAACACAGTAGACTTACGGTTGAAAGTCGGAATGGGGTTAAGGTCGCTTTTACTCCTGCTTGAGACCTCGGAGGGACGGTGGGTGGGCTCTGGGTATGCGGGGGGTGCACTTGGGAGGGACGCGATAGTTGCGGTTTGTGCTTCTGTCTCTGGATGCACCGTGAGGTCGCATGTGCAAAGGTGAGACTGAGGGTTGTGAGGGTGACGGATGCGACGAGGTTGGGGTTTGGGGGGATGATGAAGTAAGAAGCCGAGGAGGATCAGATGAAAGGGGGCGACTGATGGTTGAGGGGGAGGGAGGGATGTAGGGGTCCGCCGGGTAGGAAGGAGGATTAACGAGCCCTATCTGCATGGTCATTGAGCTACGTACATTGCTTGTGTGATTACCAAACACGTTTCTTATATGTATTGAAGATTCTGCCTCAACGGCGGATAGGAGCAGGGGGCTATGACCCTCTAAATCGTAGCGGAGTCCAGCTTCATCTAACTCATGTACCGGAAATGTAACAAGACGCTGGTGAGGTTCATCTCTGTGACATCTTACTGCATGTACTTCGCATTGAATGTGTCGATCCGTGGACACTCAATGTACCGGAATGTTTTTAGAACGATGCATACGATACTTCGGCGTCGGTCGCCCTCCTAGCATCTCATATACGAGATCCTCAATTGCACTTGCCCATTTGATCAACACCCCCTCTTTCCAGGCAGTGTGTTGCAAAGAAAGCCCAATAGGGAGACCATCGGCGTCCAAGCCGATAGGAATGCAGATGATAGGATAGCCTGGCTATGCTTAGTTGAGGTCGTTGTTTGGGTTGTTACTGGGATTTACCTGCTTGTGCGGCGAGCTGCTGTCCAGCGCCTTTTCGGTCACATAGGAGAAGGGCGTCCAACTCAAATGTTTTACCGTCTGGAGTGACGTGTTTTAGAGCGGCATCGATGCCTTGGCTGCGGGACTGGTTCTGGATGTGGTGGAGAGCTTGGTAGTAGGTTTTGGTCTTGTTGCCACCGGATTGAGCAACCTCGTGGAGGTTATCCTGTGGAAATTAGCAGCAGTCTTCTCACACTTCGATGAACGAGTACTTACCTGTCCGGACGGAAAAGCGGGGTGATCCCCGGGGTTTGCCCCTTCCGTGCCACGATTTTCATTGTTGTATGCGATGACATCTTCCACTGTTCCGACATCCGTCCCAGAAAGTTCCGAGAGGTATGCGTTGATGCCATTGTAAGCGTCTACTTTGACAACGGAGAACTCAGACCGTGCGGGATCTCCATGTTGCCTGCCCCATTCAGCAAACCATGCCTCGCTCCCCCGGGATAGTTACCTTACCAGTCCCAGTTCCCATCGCTTGGTATACGTTCCTCTGCGCAGGGAAAGTCATTATGAATAATTTCAGCTCCAGCGTCCGTGATCGCGGTGAACAATCTAAGGGCCACCTTTTTCTGATCTGGAGGGACTAGGTCCCAACAGCCTTTGCGTGGCAAGCCAAACTTGGCACCTTTAAGGACTGATTTGGGACTTATAAAAGCGGTATAGTCCTCGTCTTGGTGCCGCGATGGTGAAAGTGTGAGAGTGTCCCTCTCATCTGGGCCCGTTATTGCATTGAGGCCGTGGACTGCATCCACAACAGTGCGACCGAAGGAACCAACAGTATCCATAGACTCGCTAATTGGTACGACTCCGCTCCTCGATGTTAGACCAACGGTAGGCTTAATACCCACAACTCCATTCTGCATGGCAGGGCCGATAATGGAGGTATCTGTCTCCGTACCAAATGAAAGAGGCACAATGTTTGCAGAAACGGCAACAGCAGGTCCCGAACTTGAGCCAACTGTGATAGGTAAGTTTCAATGACCGAAATATAAGGATAACAAGGACATACATGGACTGCAGGCGAGATTATAAGGATTTCGGACTTGGCCACCTCGCGGTGAATATCCCGTTGAGTACTTCTTCGATCTGACCGAAGCCCATTCACTCATGTTGGCATGCCCGAGTATGATTGCACCAGCGTCCCGTAATTTGGATATAACAAATGCATCTCTTGGGACGATACTGCCAAGCAACGCCCAGGAGCCTGCTGTTGTTTGCATTCCATCATCTGTGGCTATATTCTGCGAGCGTAAGCCTCTCACCCACAAGACTCGCCCTAGAACGTACGTCTTTCACCAAGACAGGGACGCCATGCAAGGCACCCCTGATAACACCTCTCTGTCTTTCGTTATCTCGACTTTCAGCAATTTTCACCGCATCTGGGTTGAGTTCGATGATCGTCTCGAGGTAGGTATCAATCTGAAGCTTTTAGTACCCTGATAGTACGAAGAAACCAACCGTTCCGTCGGTGGCAGGCTAACCTTATGTATACGTTCGAGACAGAAGAGGACATACTCAACAGAAGTTAAGCGGCCGTTGGACAGGAGATGCTGTAATTTGTCGACTGTAACTTCATACAGATCTAGCGACTTGAAGCTCTCCAGGCGGAAGATAGGTGGCACACCGTCTTGATATGGAGGGTCGCGATTCGGCCCAGGGAGCATTGCACGCACATGACCCTCGAACAGACCCAAGCGGGCTAGTGACGCTTTCAGCAACTGAAGCATAGATATTCAATATATCGAGCAGTATAACCGATCTTACTGTCTGTTGAAGAGCATGGCGCAGTGGTGCCCTGGGAGAAATAGCACTCTGCCCACCGACATCGATTGGCAGATGGCCTCGAGCCTGAGCCACATCGTCATAGTCCTGTCCCCTGTGCGCAGAAGTCATTGCAAGAGATGGGGCGCCTCTGCTGCCTTCACTGTGCCCGGTCGACAATACAATTCGTCCGACCCAAGAAAACGCTCCTGGTATCGCGGCACAAGACGTGGCCGTTTCTTGTCCATTCCCGCCCCCACCAATTGCTTTTTCTCGCCTGCGCGACGTTGTACAACAGGGGTTGATTTGTTGAGCAACGATTTGCTCAGTGTTGCACTCCCTTGATGATGCATTTTTGATCATAAGGCCAGCCTGCACTGTCCTCTAAACTTATCTGTTAACCTCAAAGTCAATCTTGGTTAAGCTTTCGTTCCTGGATTTCGCTACCTTATGGATAGCGCACTTCAAGTCGACCTTGCCAAGTCTGAGGCTCCCGCTGAACAAGTCTTACAGAGTGCTCTTGGCGAAGCCGCATCCAACCTTGCTGTACCTCTGCCGCCCACAAATGTGTCGGACCAAAATCCAAAAGACACTCTGCCGCAACCTTCCTCTCAACGCACTTCCAAGGGCGGATATGCAACGACCACTCAAGTCAGACTGAAGCCCAAGGCTTCCAACGACTCTTTATCACGACATCATCACGACCCAGCAGACAGCACCTCGCTGGAACTGGGTAAGATTGACAAGAACGTCAGCGTATATACGCTGCAACCAGCGGATGAAGGCTTTGGTGCTTGGAGCTATGTTGCAAGTGCTTTTGCCATGTACATCGTTGTATGGGGTACGTTTCAGTACAGCGAGACAACACTCCAATTTTTTTACAGTCGAGGGCTAAAGTCTTTGAGTGTTGTAGGCTTCCCGCAGGCATTCCCGATATTTCAAACCTACTTGTCGTCTGGAGAATCCGCGACGCACCGAGATTCTGTAATTCTACCGCTTCTAGCACCAGGACTTCAGGATATTGAGGAGGGAATCCTCTTTCAAATTTTTCCAAAGTCAGCCACATATCGCCAAATGCTTGTCATAGCAGGGATCTTCACAATGACTATAGCGATGATCCTCGCGAGCTACGCAAGTAAAGCATGGCAGATTGTCTTGACACAAGGCATACTATTCGGCATTGGCGGTATAATGCTTAATTTTGTACACGTCTCTGTCTTTCCCGAATGGTTCGAAAAGAAGCAAGGCCAGGCTATGGGAGTTATCTGGCTTGGTTACAGAGTAGGGGCCTTGGTCTTTCCATTGATATGTCAGTGGCTCCTTTACCAGCATGGCTTCAAGAAGACTCTACATGTCTTGATAGCGCCAATGCTGGCACTACTTCTGCCTTCCATTATACTCTTTCGTGGTCGATATAGAGTAGCAGCTGTTGTTTCTAAGCCAGTGCAGCCACCTGTCTCAAAGTTGACTGCCTTAAGGGCTCCCAATGTAATGTTCTTCTTGTTTGTTAATCTCTTATTTGCTCTTGTTATTAATGTGCCGAAAATGTTCATTGTGGCCTTTGGTGTTGATATTAGTCTGACTGTCTCTGATCAAGCTCTGGCATTGTCTTTGCACACTCTCGGTAATATGCTTGGTACATATGCTCTTGGGTGGCTTAGTGACAGTCTATTCTATGAGGGTTTGATGAGCGCTTCTGCAATCTCAACATCTCTGATTCATTTTGCGATTTGGGGTTTTGTCAAAACAAGAATTGCTTTATTCACGTATGCTCTCATGGTTGGTCTCACAAGTGGAGGTAAGATGATTACATTCTGTTCGAAAAACAAAGACTAATATCTGACAGGTTTTCATAACTGTTTGTTTGCGTTCTACGCTGAGATCTCTGGGAAAAATGGTGAACTTTTCACAGCCATCCACAGTCTCTTTAGTTTTTTCGATGGAATAGCAATACTATCTGTTGGGCCGGTGGGCGTTGCTTTACTAAAGCTTCAACCAAGGGTCCAACTCGATGAATACGCACTTGGAAAATACAAGGTATGCCTTTTTTGCGTCTGTGTAGACATATCTATTAACACAAGCAACAGTATCTTATCGCTTACGCCGGTGGGTTAACCATGGCAAGCGGCGTACTTGTGCTCCTGCGAAAACAGTTTCGGAATTAGTATTTCTAACATAGCTATTTTAGAGAAAGTCTGATAATCATCCAAGTGTAATGTAAATAGCGTCGCAAAACTGCGCGAAATAGCCGTGCCATGAGATGCCAGATGACGCGAGTCAATACTGGAGATACTACCTTAATCATGGTTAAACTAATTCTGATGAGATAAGCTATTGGATCTGCAGGCATTTCAGGACTTTGATTCGCCCCGAGTCAGGAATTTCAGTGAAACATTGATATAGAACAGCAGGGGTTTGTAGACTTACGTGAAACTTTGTGGTGTGGCATCGAGATTAGAAAATGCGGGAACTACAGGCAGCCACAGCTCGCGGTCAGGCGGTTAGCTAATGATCGTGTTACCTCAACACAGAGCCCACTGGATATAAAAGGAGTTAGGCGCCAGGTAACAGCAGAATCGCGAGCCTGATTTGCTGCTCAGTATCACAGCCTCATGCTGCAACAAGACTTGAGATGAAACGCCGGCTACTTCCATGCAAAGAACGGGTTGGCCACACTCCCCAATTTTGTACTTTAATAGGACATAGACTGTTCTTTCCAGGCCTCAATCTCTCACCCTGATGTAACGACTTGGACATTGCAATACAGAGAGATGTCTGGACAGCACACATGCTTAATAAATGCACAGCCCGATAATGACATTGAACTAGGATCAGTGCGCCGTGTTACCTCCTTTCACTTCTCTCAAGGCACCGATTCTGCGTACAACTCGGCTCGTTCAAGTTTAGACGAATCGTACTACGAAAAGCATCACTGTGATGTACACATTCATGATGATGTCCCAATCAACGCCGAGGCAGATCCGGAAAATCTAGACGATGAACAGGCGTGTCACAGAACCGCAGATAGTACAAGGATCTTTCCCTTCTCTTCTGATACAAGATCCACAGGCACAGCCAATATACCGGAGCGATTTAGGGCACTGCTCAAAGTACGTGCTTCATTCAACCCCGAAATCTACTACTTTACTAACTTAGTCAAGAACAGGGATCCGATGAGATCGCGATGGATGTACGCATTAGCCTGCTTTCTTTGACATAGAGACATGGCTCAAATGTTGTAGAAATATAGTGGGGTGGTCAGGCTCTTTGATTGATGTACGTTATGATCCGCTTTACCTGACTATATATTGCAAATACTTACGCCTGCCACTCAGGAAATCGCAAAATACTACCTTGGAAATCACGGATGCTTGGATCTCGGAAATGTCTCCAAACAAATGCTCGGTGGGCCGACAAGGGCACATGATGGTAATGAGTGTGAGTTCACCCCCGGTAATCCACACTCCGAGTAAACCGGCGGAGCTGATCAAGACATAGTCATATGGCTTCAAACCCAGATTTGGTTTGTAGGACAACGTACTCCGCTGTGGTCTTCCCTAAGGCAGGCGCAATTTAGAATGATTCTTTGTCTCCCGACTGCAACACATGCTGGTACGTCTACGCTCAACTACTTGATTTAAAAGCCTCACTTACTGATGACGCGGACAGGGACACTGATCACAAACTTCGTCGGGCCCCTTAACCTGGCTGAAGAAATCAGTAACATCTGCACGGCAAGCATTTTGGAAAATCATCCACTGGGACGACAGGCCCTAAGCTGTGTGTGGGTCTTGGCCTTCGCTATACTAAGAACCATGGCTGAGCAACTTGACTTTGCTTTCGAGATCTTTGACCCTACAGATTCATCTCCTAGTGTACGCATAGTCCCCGCTTTGTAGACTATACTTCTATTATTAAGACATACGCAGTTTCCCAGCATCCCACAGATCAACGGCTTACCTGCGATTCTGGAAAAAGCAAACCGACTTTCGCGGATCGACCGATATCTCTCCAGCCTAGAAGAGTTCTCCTCGTTTTTCATATCCGTACACACTTTGTTCCAGACCGGACCAGAACCCGTCAAACGCATGCCTCAGGCTTCATCTCCATTCCTCTCCGCGCGTGTGATAGCACTGCGGACATTAGAGGCCGAAAAGGCGAAAAACAAGATTCTGCATGAGCAGCGGCTTTGCAAAACTTATATGAAACAGTTCGACACCTTGGTTCAGATGGTGAGTTGACGGACCTCGACACTGGCACTTGTTTCCTGTGTGCTGATCATCCAGGTCATTTCTCATCATACCACCATCATCACCTCTCGCCTTGAGCGCGGCAATGACCTAGCTGAGCAATTTGCGAAGCTCGGCATGCTGGTAGCCACCATCACTGGGGTTATAGCGCCGCTGAGCTTGTTGACCAGCTTCTACGGCATGAACGTGCAGGAATTTTCTTCGGGGGCCACGGCATCTCTTTTTGATTTCTGGCAGGTGGGGTTCCCGCTCATTCTGCTTACTGCTGTGGGGTTTGTGGTCTTGACTGTCTGGATGATGACGAGTCCATCAAAACGCTGAAGAGAGGAGGGCGTCTTCGACATTCAAACACTCCCAGCACTCGTCGTTTAGTAGAGTGAGAGAATCGGGCATAAGTCAAATGGGTGGCAGTTCAGGTAGAGGAGATTCAGACGGCACTCAGCAATGAGTCAACAATAGACTACGACATCATAATTAGAGAGCTTAACGGCATCTGGAAATTCACGTATCTCATATCCTTAGGGTCTAGAAATGATGCTTTGTGCGCCATGGGGGCCCCCCTATTGCACCCGCCCTCTAATCTGACCCTACACCTGTCTCACTATTCATGACCGATGGCCGATGACCGATGACCAATTCTCTTACGAATTCCACAGCCATTGGCTGCCCCCTAACCACAGGCTAGATTGAGGCGGCTTCGCGGACCAATTCCAGTATCCGAGGAGATAGTTGAGGATGTTCTTGAGTTAAGTATCACACTCGACAACGCCATCGCTGTAGACATCACACCACCATGGGCTACGAAGCGCTTCGTAAAAAAACGCCTATTTTTATGACTTGGCCGCACCTGCCTTGATGAGAATCTAGTGGTCGTTAGTCAGGCTGCTTTCTGCATGCTGAAGGAGGACACTTACAATATCCCCGTCTTCCACCACGTAATCCTTTCCTTTCGTCAATACTTTGCCAGCAGCCTTGACGCTTGCTTCATCTCCTAACTCCTTCAACACGTTGTAGTTAAAGACAATACACTGGATAAATGTCTTCTCGAAGTCTGGCGACATGTCAGCACAGGCTTGTTATAAAACCCAAGCCGTAGTCATACCAGTATGGATGACCCCGGCAGCTTGTGGTGCTTTGGTCCCATTCCTGATTGTCCACTGCCTGACCTCGTCCGTGCCTGTCGTGAAGAAGCTTCCCAAATTCATCATCTGCCTCATGGTAACGATGATCTTGGGTAAGGCCGATTTGGTTCCGAGCTTCTTGCACTCTTCCTCTGCCTCGGCCTCGGTCTCGAACCGTGTCAATCGCTCCTCGAAGGAAACCGACAACGGGATGATGGGATCGCCTGATGCGTGTTCCTTGATCCATTCGGCGATTTTGGGAAGATGCTTGTTCTTTTGCCGGATATAGTCTTTCTCGCTGAGGTTCACCAGGTAGACGACAGGCTTGGCGGTGAGGAGGAATAGCGGGTTGATGACTTCGACCTAATAATTGGAATCAGCGAATTGCCCACTCCTGAGAATAAAGAACGAAGACCAGTAGAATGGATTTGTATCAGAGTTGGAATTCATCTCAAGACGGTCTCTACGTGAGTTTGTATTTGAGCCGTTCGACGAGCTGGGATTATATCGAGCTTTATAGCTCTTGTTCATCATGCGAATGGGGTTCGGGCCGACAGAAGCGACAGGATATGGTATGATGTAAACTCACCTCTTTCGGGGCCCAGCTGTTTTTCCGGACATCTTTTCCATCTTTGAGCCATGCCAGGATCTTCTCGACAGTCGCTTCTTCCTCTTTCAGCTTCTTCATCTCCAGGCTTTGCCCGCCTCGCCTGGTCTGCTTCTTTAGGTTCTCCAAAGCCTTTTCAACGAATTCGATATCTTTGATCCGGAGCTCCTCGCTAATGATCGTCAAGTCCCGCACAGGGTCGACGTCGCCTTCGACATGAATGATCTCCGCATCGTCGAAACATCGAACGACCTGGAAGATGGCGTCGACAGCTCTGATGTGTGATAAGAAAGCATTCCCAAGACCAGCTCCGGTTGATGCACCACGTGTCAAGCCAGCGATGTCGTAGACGGTCAAGTTGGCTGGTACACGGGACTTGGGTTTGTAGTGCTCGCATAGCCAGTCATATCTTGCATCTGGTACAATGACTCGCGCTTCTTCGGGTTCGATTGTGGCAAAGGGGAAATTCTGCGGAATACGATCAGCTCAAGCGCATGATACGTCGAGGCTGGCCACGGGGATGACTGACGGCGGGGTTACCCAGCGAGCATTTCGTGATGGCTTGAAATAGTGTCGACTTCCCCACATTGGCGAGTCCGACCTGGAATTGCAATTGTGATCAGACGAAAGACGGAGCAGAGGAGCGCTTTGTGGAGTCCTACATACGATACCACTCTTCAAGCTGTTGCCAGGTCGGCCCAGCAGTATCTTCTTCTCTTCGACTTGTTTCTTGGGAGGCATCTTTCTGTGCGTGGCGAATGTACGATGGGAGGTGTGGAGAGCGGAGGGTCGATGTATGGATGGGAGGGTTGAGTGGGGGTGGAAATAAACTGCAGTGCCCGCCGCTGGTCGTTGAAAATGGTGAAGTAAAGAAGCGAATTGGTATGGAGTGAAGAGTGGCGACGTGGTGTCAGGCGAGTGGTGAGGAGGTGACTTGACGCCGCCCCACTTGTAGTGTAGAAGTTGGAACTGAAGCTGAAGCCGCGATTGAAGCTGCGGTGGAAGGTTGTGTGCTTGGAAGAAACTTCGTCCAGTTAGCCTGACCGGTTTCGTTCTCGGCAGGGCTGCTCTTGACGATGGTGATGGTGTGGGGCACAGGACCATTACGACTACGATGTAGCTTCTCTTCTCTTCAACCTTCAAGCACCTTCAACATCTTCATCTCTCAGCGAGCACTGCTTCTTCACCATCACTGTCGTTATCCTTTCTCTTCATCACTCAGCCTCTACTTTCGTTCCTCGCCCTGGTAATCAGACCTCAAGCTCTCATACATATCAGACTCTATCTCAGAACCTCCGGTCTCATCTTATTCGCCCCTGTAGGCTAGCCGCTCATTGTTGCTCCATCAGTCCCCAGTCTCCAGGTCCCCAGGTGCGATGGCACCTGGGCAAGCCGGCAAGACTGGGTCCACGAAGCACAACCGTAAGAGTTTCGACAAATTACCCTCTACTCGGCGTTCTACATCAAATGTACAGAAAACAGAGGTACTAATCAACGTTTACGACCTCCTGCCAGTAAGTTGAGACATCTGGGCTCACGACCACTGGGGCAATGCTCACGCTTCTAACAAGCCCGGCAAACTCTCTTCCACCCTCTGGCTACTCGGTAGCTCACTCCTCCACTCTGGTGTGGTGATAAGAAATCGAGAATACGCATATGGCGGCCATGACCGGCCAGGTATGTCGGGTGTCTATTGGACGAGACCGCGCCTAGAGCCTCCTGGTGGCACATTCCGCCTCGAGCTCCTGCAAGGTTTCACCTTTCGATCCGAAGAAGAGATCGAGAGCATCATTCGAGACGTGTCACACAAATTCCAAGGCACCGCATACAACCTCCTCACCAAGAACTGCAATCACTTCACTTCATATCTCTGCGAACAGTTGACAAGTCGATCGGGACCCGGCTGGCTGAACAGAGCCGCCAGTATCGGTGTGGCGCTACCATGCGTGGTTCCTCGGGAATGGATCGCACCTCCGGATCACGACACCGCTGACGGAGAGCTTCTGGATGAAGAGGATGAGGATGAGCGGGCTTCCATGCTACGACCGGAGTCACGACAACAGCATGACTTCCACGGAAGTAGTCTACAAGGCGATGATGACGGCTGGATGAGTGACCGGGATCTACGGGGTGGTGGGAGCGGAAAAGGCAAGAGCTTGATGAGGGACACTGACGGAAGGAATATTCCGGCCAGTGAGCGAGCTCCGCGTCCCAGAGCTCAGTGATGGACGCAAGCTGTCTCGCATTCTATTAGCGACACCGGATTGTTAGGTTGGCGGCACAGAAAGCATTGGTTCAGCGTGCATGTCGTGATGGCGATGTCGTGATGGCGAAGTCGTTCAATTGTCGGTGCGTGTGGGAGGGAATCGGCGTTCGCGCTTACCTCGCGGCGTGCCCGCGGCGGTGGCGGAAAGCGAAATATTTCCCTGGACTGCCTGAACGTTTCAGGGTCCTCCCCGCCAGTACAGAAGATCCGACAAGGCTAATTCAATAATCCTCCGCATTCCCTTACCAGCAGTCCAGGCGCGCTAATAATCGAGCTGCATCGCCAATATTCGGTGTAACAACTTGAAGGGAAACAAGCGACGCATGCATCAGCCAGTCCGCCACCCTTTCCTCCTCGTTCTTACTCCACACCATCCCCCCGTGCAGTCGTGGATCGAACATAGCATCTGACTCGGATGCAGGGTCTGATCGGTTCTGATCGGCAGGTGGCCCACGTGGGCTGACTTAAACCCCTATGTCCTCCTGGTGAAACGGTCGTCAGGACAAATGCTGCAGATCGTTTGACACCGAAACACCTTCAAACCTGTTGCCGATGAAGCCTGACTAGTGCTGGTACACAAACGCTATTCTGAAGGAACGGACCGAAAGTGTGGGAGGGGGCTGTGGGGGAATCGATTAGTCTGAATGATTGCACCCTGAGGGAACTAGCAGACGACGACGATGGGATAAATAGGATGCCCGATACCCCCATGCTGTCCCTTTGGTCGTAGGGACTGCGTCCAATTCCGCTCTACTCACATGAATTGTATAGCCGAGTCGCAGACCATCGAGTCAACATGCGAGTTTCTAGTCTATCGGTTGTTATGACCCTCGCCCGCTGCGTTGCCCTCGGCTCAGCCGCACCGGCCGCCATAGACATCGCGTCATCGTTAGTGCCTCGAAAGGAGTTCTGTCAAAATGATCCTACTACCGTCGCCGGAACGTAAGTGCGCCAGTCCCTACAAGGGGCCTCCCACCAGGATCCCTACTCTCAAACCGCACACTGACTTTCCGTCCCCGTCCAGATTCCTCGAACGCCGCGATCCCTTTACAATCCTTACCTCGGCCGCGCTGTCTGCCCGTAGCAATAATATCGTCTGGTGCGCCCCTGGCACAAACACCTATGTGGTCCTCCACATGATTCAGTCTCTACCCAGCTCCGGCGTCATGGACCTCCTCCAGGAAAGTTTCAACGCCGTCCACGAACACATCAGGAAAGCCGGTGACGGCGCATTAACAGGAGGATTGTTCCAGTGGTCGACCGCTAGGGATTTTGTACTGCAGGCGTGGAGCCAAAATAACCACCAGACCACGTGGGGGGTGCTTGGGTCCGCGCTGATGGCTCTTATGAATTATATGACGGCAAAGAATCTTTATGGCGCCTTCTCCTTTTCTATATACGACGGGCTGAATGAGGTTGGGGCTGGGCACATCGCGAAGGCGACTCGATAACGTATCCCTGGCTTTTTGCATTCATAACCCGACTCTACCGTAAGCCTGGGCTCAGGGTCTTCTGGAATACGTGTACCTAGAAACATTGCTAAATATGATGATCATGACATAAGCACTTTACCTCTCACTTCAATTACCATCAATGCTCTCTCTCTCTGAAGGCTTCAATCGTGGGATTCGAGGCACCCGGTATGGGAGACGAGGGCTCAGGGCGAACAAGTACTTTTGATCAGATGATCGCATGCACACACAAGCTATCCTGACTGCTTCCCAAAAGCCTGTCAGTACCTCATCCCCGGCTCAGGGTGGTCCCACGCGCTTGGTCCCCTCCTCGCTCTCACGCGACCCCGTCCCCACGAGTCCCTGTCCCCTTCCCAATCTGTCTGTTCATACAAGGACGCCGCTGAGCGTCCTACCCACCGCGCACTCTCCACCTACCCACCCTATTATACCAGAACGCCCACGACTTTATATTTCTGCCTGCAATCCGACACAAACATTAGCCCATATTCTCGCATCCAACATATCCACCCCCTTTCCCCACCCCCGTATTCCAACCCTCTTCCCCCATTCTCCCACCCCCCCCCTCCCCTTTCTCCCCCGCCTTTCCCCCCCCCTTCCCTTTCCCTCCAAACCCCAAAACCCCTCCCCCCCTCGAACCCACAAACAAACAAAAATCCACACTCACGACAAACTCCCCTCCCACCGTCCCACACTCTCCCACTCCGCCTCACTCAACACGCTTTTCCACCCCTCCTCCCCCCCCCTTCCCGTAGGTAATTCCTCCTCCTCCCCCTCCGCCCTGAGCACCCGATTCTTCGCCAGCGCAACCGTCGCGTCCCGCCCGGCGAACGTGTTGTACGCGCCGCCCGGGCCGTAGAAGCGCGCGCCGGGGGTGACGTCGTAGACGCGGCTGAGGATGGCGATGTAGATCAGGGAGGAGGGGTTCGTGGCGGTGGGGACGCCTTTGTAGGTGGAGAGTTCGCTGTGAGAGGTTGGGAGTTAGTGGGGGTGGGAAAGGCGCGTGAGGGAGGGGAGGAGCTGAGGGGGTGGAGGGTTGGGAGAATGTGGGAAGGTGGGGGGGACGCGGGAAAAGAGGTTGGAATGCGGGAATTGGAGGGTTGGAGGATGCGGGAATGGAGGGGGAGCCGGAGAGAGAGGGTAAATTGAAACAGGCGGGTACCTCTTTGTGAACTTCCGCATCACTACCGCCCCCTCCACAGGTGCGGGCTCTGCGGCTTCTCCCCCCGCACTACCTGCACGTGCAGGTGTCGCAGCCGCAGAGACGGGCGTGGCGGCAGAGGCCGGGACGGGCGCATGCGGCGACACGCCTACTTCCGTCGTTGCTGGCGAGGGGAAGAGGAAGGAGGTGGAGAGTGGATACAAGAGCGCGAGGGCGAGGATTAGTGACGTCCAGAGGAGCGGGGATTTGAGATACGAGGTGTGATTCGGGGCGGGGGCGGAGGCGGGTTTGGGCGGCATGATGGCGGGTGCTGCTGGTGGTGAGTGGGGTGGTCGGAGTTGGAGATGGTGAGAGGAAGTAGTTGGGGTTGTGTGTAATGCAAGGGACCGAGGTCGAAGAGTGGTTCCCCACAGGGTCCGGGGACGCGCCAAGTGGCGGCGGCGCGAGGATGCAAAGGTGGCTTTCCACTGCAGGGGAATGTGGGGAGGTGGGCATCCCTGCTGGCCTGGTTTGCATGGGTGGGGTGGGAGGGCGCCGATAGGGTATCCGCACATACTGTAGGAACGTCGAGCAGATATTTGTGGACGGAACAGGGCATGGTAGCCCTTGCGACATTAGATCGGTCCATAGAGCATTGCATACAGTTCATCATCTGTTGTTCCAACGCGTTCACCAGTGAGTAGGACTTTGTCCTTGATAGCTGCGTGTTGCGAAAAAGCTACCTGGTATCTATATCTAGATCTATCCGTGTACACGACAGTAATTTCCCTGAGCCTCTGTCAAGAACCATTCAGCATGTCGTCCCATTGCAGCAATGCCGGATTGCTATATGCGCAGCCACGTGCCAAGATGTACCTCTAACGGCCGTCCAGTTGTATCTACCTTGCTAAAAGCTCGTGGGTCATGCTGCCTCCAGTCCATTGCGTATATACCCATGGTATCCGTCTCCACCGAACGCCCTCTCCCCTTCTTGCGACCAACCCTCCTTGGTATTAGTCCAGTCACCGCCAAGGAATTGCCGGATGCAAGTGTCGGTCGGCTTCTTCTGCGGTGACTCAAAAGGGACCAACTTGTAGAAATTCTCGTCGATGGAAGTGGGTTCGCAGTTACAGCGATAAGCGGAGTTTGGTGGACAGTGCCTGGATACGAGGGTACTGTTAGCTTGCCATGAAGAGAAGACTCGACGAGAACCCCTACCTGTTAATATCGTGCTGATACCCAATGTCCCGGAAGAACCAAATCTCGCTCTTGGGAACAAACATCGCGACACTCAACGTGTGTATCGGAGCATCCCCGAATCTCTCGTAGAAGAACCCTCCACCTCTGTCCAGCCAGTCGAAGTATTTCTCGTTCGCTTCACCTCGAAAGTAGTTCAGGTCACCAATCTCGAAGTTGGAGAAGAATTGACAGTTGTTGTAGTCCCCACTATTATGTGGGTCGAGTAGCCAGTCAAGGTCGGCATCGGGATGGATCAGCTCAGGGTGTGCATTGATGAAGGAGCGAGTTCGAGACCACAGTGAGGGAAAAGAGCGAGCGTCGTCGAGGATATTCATGTTGAAGCCGTACTTCATGTTGTTGTCCCGCATGAAGCGGAAGACGTCGTAATCGATGTCGCAGAAGAAGTGAACCTAGACCTGGTCAACACGGGTCCACGCCACGCAATCCAAGTGCACGAACATCCGGCTCCACACGCCAGTACCAGTCAAAGTCCTTTAGTCGTGGGTGCTTGTAGAAGAAACCACTATTCCATCGACACATGTGCCGATAGCTGATCATCCAGCCTTTCCCGACACCAATAGCACCGAGGTATTCCAGACTATTCATGAACCTTCCTTCGTCTATCCAATCCGGTAGTGACCAGTGCTCCTTCGGAACTACTTCGTAATAGCACTTAGCCGATGTGAGGTTCTGGGTCGCGAGCTGCGGCTAGGTTAGTCTTGCCCAACATTTACCCCGAGTCTAAGAACATACCCGAAATTCTTCGCTGAATGGTTCGTCGTTGAAGAATACCCATGGATATTGGTATTTGTGGTTCCAGTGGAATTCCAGCTGTCGCATGCTCTGCATCAAGCCCGGAAGCTCTGAATTACGGACAAGGCTGATAAGAGCGGCGCGAGGTCGCGGTGACGGATGGCCGAGCTGGGAGATGCCGTTGGGAAGCCTAGGGCCTGGACTGACTGCGTGCTTGTTGTTCGAGTTGTGCTCTAACCACCGCATTGGATCGGGTGAATTCTTTTTCGTGGTAGGTGAGATGGGACGAAGGACCTGGTATGGATTCGTTGCTGGTTGTGGCACTGAGATGTGGACTATCTGATGTCGCCAGGCTGCCGGTGGTGGTAGTATCCAGACCAGAAGAGCAAGGCACAAGCACACCATGACTGCTATCTGGCTCTTGGAGAGAGCACTTCGGTATCTTGAAGGAATATATCGGTTGGGCGACCAGCGTTGAAGGGGACTGGGAGACTGCCAAAACGTCGAAGCGGATGAGAGGGAGCTTGCAGAAGACGACGAGGATGATGAAGAGTCGCCATTAGGTAGCAAGAACTTGGAGGTCGAAGAGCGTAACGGCGTCTCTAGCCGCTTCGGAGATCTTGGTGGGAAGACATCTCTTGGTGGTGAGTTGAACAGCTTCCAAACGGTAGACTCAAGGAAGCCCATGGTTGAACTGAGAGCCTTTCGTAGTGCTGAGAGCGCGGCTTAGCTGCTGTCGTGTCGCTGTGCTTGATGGACAGAGAAGCGAGAAGGGCTGCCCTGACGTGATGTCTGAAGACGGTGTCGAAGATAGTCATGCAGTTGTCAAAACTTCACGCATAGTGACATTGGCCAAAAAGTCACCGCACACCTTTCTCACGCTGGAGTAGCGATGAAATTTGCAAGAAGGAATTGAGGTTGAGATTCTGATAAGCTTGGCGAGCCCCAAGTTCGTCCCTTCCAATTTGGAAACGTTTCATCCAGACCGCATGCCTAAGGTATTCGAGAGCATCGGCTTTCGAGTGACACTTGAACTTACTATCGTATAAAACATCATGATAAATATACATCGATTATCGACGACCATCGGTGTTGATGTCGTCATCTCCTCGTTCTTCGTTCGGATAATATTCTGTGATGGAACAGCCCTAGAGTTGAATAATAGACGACCACAACACTTTAGGGTAATAGTATACCCACAGCAGCATAGTACTCAATGTTCAATGTTTGTTTGAAGAGGTTGAGTGAGATAGCTTTGAAGCTGCCAAGTAGGTGGCAGTCCGCAGGGGACAAAGGTCACGCAATACCATAACCACCACAGCACAAGGTTGCACATATCATTCGAAACTGTCATCATGCATCTCACCTATAGTATGCTTGCAAGCTGCAAAGCTCAGTGTTTGTAGGCTGTCTCGATATCGATTATGGGTATACTGCACATCTATGAGACCATGGTTTCGCCTCCGGGATCCGTTCCGTCGACAATCTCCAGCACATTCGCATAAGGTACAGTGATCCGTTGCAGATCCCGGTGTTTCCCTGGACGCAGTTAGCGCATACTGGCAAGGCCACAAGTGAAAGAGTTGGTTACCCAGTATAAGCACAACGCCCTTCAGCAGTTCCCTCCGAGGCCAGCCGCAAAGCATATCCCCATTATTCTCCCAACTCCGATCTGCGGCGTTCCTTATGGCTCTGGACTCTGTTTCTCCTGCGGATCCATCGACTTCATACACCCCTCCCAATAGGCCCCGTAGCAGCTCTTCGACTTTCAGCTTCAAGCCTTCTGCTCCTAATCTCTTCGCATACATATACAAATACACCCTGAACTCCTCTTTTGCCCCCAACATCATCGCTGCTGCAAGACGATTCTCCAAATGTGCTATAGACACACCAGACTCAAAACCTTCAAACCCCTCACGCGAGAGTAATTGTTTGATAAGCCGCTGGAGGAAATAGGCCCGTCCACGGACCAAAGTCTCGTTGGTAGTGTTGCGCTCGAGATACGGTATGACTCCAGCAGAAACATTCGCTGTGCCCGACGTTCCATTTGTTTGTGTAGATGATGATTGTAGATCGCCGACTGGTGCATCTGTCGTGTTCCAATACTGACTGCCAACCGCCCACCAGACCTCGGACAGTCGTTGCCAAATATACATTGCGGGCGAGTACGCGTAGCCGTCGCCGTTGGACAAGCTCACCACGATCCTGCCCTCGGAGTTAAGACGAGCTGAAGTAACAGCAGGCGCCGCCGTGGGATGGCTTTGCAAGCTATGTACAGCGATATCGAGTACTGGCGCTAGAGAGACTGGCGGGTGCGGTGATGATAGTGTTTTCATGTCCCACACGTAGCACATCCCCACAGCAGTAATACACATAAGCCACCATCCTCGGCATTCCAGTATTACAGGCTGACTCTCCAAGATTAATGCGTTGGTTAAGCGTCGGCCTGCAGGTGTCCAGGCATATATGCTGCCGTCTTCACATGCAACAGCCCAGAAGTCGCGATTACCTGTTACTAAAAGCACGCTTTTTGGTAGAAAATCCTGCCATACCGGCTGGCCTTTTCTGGTCACAGTAACACGAGATGGCTCTCGGTCTTGCTGCCTCCCTGTGACAGGCAGGCCCGTTGGATTTCGAGCTTCGAGCACAATCTCAGCTGAAGGAGTAATAGTGTCGTTCGAGGTGCTTCCGACAATAGAGTCACCGCTTGTCCCACTGAAGTTGCGTGTAATTTGGGAGCGGAGTTTGGGCACCGCGAGCCGTACCTGACTGACTAACAAGCTGGGATTCGTAACCGCAGGTCGAATGAATTCAGGCGTCGGCTGCTGGCCACTAACGGGGGCAGTAGGTTGAGCAGGCACGAGACCATCAATAGTACTAGACAGAATCGGTACTGCTCCATGTTGACTTGCCAACGCAACTTTCTTCTCGACGTGGCCATCCTCGTCGCCTTCAATTGCTGCAAATTTTCGTTTGTTCCCTAATAGAAGGGCGGCCAGTCCCCCTCTGGGTAAGCCATCGAAAGGCTTGGAGAGGTCAAGTATGGTCTGCGGAGTGTCGTTCTTTACACCTTGTGCGCTTGACGCGGATGCCATCAATTGCGACCGCGGTAATGACGACTCACCACCAGCGGAAGACACCAGCAAGGGTGCTATCCGCTTCTTTCCGTCCTTCGTAATTGTTACCCTTTGTTTGAGCCTCTCCAGTTTGGCTGCGTTGGGATCCTCCTGTACTGGGGGTTTGATAGAAAGGCCTTCTCCTTCTCCGGCCGGAAGGCCATCACGCTTTTCGGCACCTCCAATACCATTGGCAAGAACGCCATTCAAGGGAGCCACTGTTCCAGTACCATTGACCACAATCTCCGTTTTGAGACTTGCATCGCCCATCAAAGCCCCCATGCGACCTTCCACCCCGCGCAATTCACCCTCCTTACTTCTCTCTTCCAGGAGCAGTCCACTAGTTCCTTCTAGAATGCCTGCGCCTCTCCGGCCAGCACCGAACTTCGCTAGAGATTTCTCATTCTCCTCGAAGCTGACTCCGTAACCAAGCTCCTCGTTTTCAAAAATCACGGCAATTATGGTGCCATCCAGGCTGGTAGCGAATAAGTTCTTTCCATCAGGACTCCAAGCGAGATCCGAAATTGACTTGACTGCTAAGTCCTGTGTTATCACAAGCGGCCGGGGATTGCTAGTGATCCATACACTCAAAGCCTTGTCTTGACCAGCACAGGCTATCACTGTGACTAAATGTTGTGCACCTTGTCCCTTGCCGTCTTGGGTCGCCTTACTTGGTGCTTGCTTGGAGAAGAGTCGCGGCGAGAAAGCACATACTTCCACTGGGCCTTCATGACCGATCAGATGGATATCACCGTCCCATGTACCTCGATTGATGATGGCGACTGAGCTGACAGGTCCGTTGACCGCATTAGCAGCGGCAATGTGATTGCCATCAGGGGACCACGAGCATCGTCTGAAGTAGGTAGTCAACGGTGACGCTGAGAAAGGCGCGTTGATCGTCTTCTCGAGGGTGAAGTTATTCATTTGGTCATGGGCTGATGAATTGGGTCCTGGAGGGGTGAAGCGGAATATCTTAACGGTCCTGTCATCACTTGCGGTAGCAAAGTACTTATTCGCGGGATCGAAAGTAAGACCCTTAACGTGACTTTGGTGGTTTGACAATGTCTTGAGCTTCTCGAAGGTGTATGCTGACCAAACGACGATCTTCGAGTCCAACCCCACGGAAACGAGAATGGAAGTATCATAGGACCATCCAAGGTCTTGAACGTCATTGTCATGGCCAATGAGTCGTCGAAAGATGCGCCAATTCTCTACTGGAGGAGGCTCATCGGTACCTAAGTTTTCCCCTCAGTATGTGTAAACCGCAGCGTCGCCGCAGCCCTCGAGACGTACCGAATGTGGCTGCATGCGACGGAGGATTGTTATCCAGCTTGTAGACGCATACAATCTTGTCATCGGCACCAGAAGCCAAGTAGCGTCCGTTAGGGGAGAAGCGTACAGTGTGGATGGTACCAGTGTGATAGCTCATGGAGGCCAGCTGCTTGGGCTTGGAGTAATTTGGATCTGCGGCATTGTAAATGGCGTCGGTGGACCATACTCGGACGTGGCCATCTGTACGAAAGGAGTCAGCTTCTTTGAGCGCGCCGATGAAGAAAACGTGAGCTTTGGCGCACCTCCTGCGGCTGTAGCAAGCCTCGTCCCATCAGGAGAGACGTGACAGCTGTAGACCTCGAAGTCCTTCTTCTCCCCTTTATGGGTCAGCCACACAGGCCTGATGAAATGCATGTTAGCTGTTCTTTGGCTTCAGCTTGCGGCGCATTGTTCGCGGTATCAACTGGAAGAGATGAGAGGTCTTTTCAGGCCTGAGGCATACTAATACTATCTGCTTCGCGCGCGCGCGTTGATCGTTGATGAAGACTTGCAGGGTCCGAGCTTCTCGGGACGAGAATCAATTAACAAACAGGGAGAGCCGAGAGAGCCTCATCAGCCTCATCAGCCAAGACCTGTCATATATCACCAAACTCACGTTACAAAGGCAGATTATACTACCTGATCTGAGTAAGAACGGTAAGATTCTATTCTACAATACCCAACAAAAGGTATCGGAGTGGACATCAATATGCGTATAGTCCCTAGCCCAGTAGTAAGACATTTTCCATCTCCATCACCGTTTCCGCCTTGTCTCCTCAAAGCTCTGGAGAACACTCCTCGCAACCTCGTCAGATTTGCCTGACAGGTTGGCCGCCTGCATGTCTGATTGACCTTCCGTCTGCCCTTCCGTTTGGGATTCTTTGGGCGCCTCGAGCGTGTTTCCTGTTCTCGCAGCCATGGTCTTCGCCTGGCCCTCGCTGACCTTTCCATAAACCGCCATTGCACTGGCAATCATCCCACCCATGTCGCCCATGTTGCCTGGCACCACAACAGCCGTTCCTTCTTTTGCCAATTTACCGAAAGCTTCAACGTACTTTTCGGCCACACTCAAGCTCACAGCCCCTTGAGCGCTCTCTCTTCCTTGTCTGATGCTTTCAGCTACAGCGTCAATGCCTCTCGCCGTAGCTCTAGCCTTCAGTAAGATTGCCTCAGCCTCTCCGCTAGCCATGTTTATCTGCTCAGCCTTGAGGGCTTCACTTGCTAGAATGACGCTCTGCTTCCTTCCCTCGGCAATGTTGATCGCGCTCTGCCGTTGCCCCTCACTGTCCAGGATCTCTGCCCTTTTACTCCTCTCTGCAGTGACCTGACGGTGCATGGCAGCCACAACACCGTCAGGCGCATGGATGTCTCGTATTTCGTAACGTAAGCAAACAACGCCCCAATCTTGCGCAGCTTCGTTGATCGCCTGGGTGATATTGATATTCAGTGCAGCACGCTCTTTCAAGACATGGTCGAGGGTCAATTGGCCAATCTCCGAGCGCATTGTCGTTTGGGCGAGCTGGGAGATGGCATATTCTGCGTCCTCGACTCCATAGCTGGTTCTGTCAGCCTTGGAACTCCAAATTTGAGCTTGCAATCTGAGCATAATACCTTGCTTTATAGGCGTCAAATACCCTGGTATATAGAACACCATCAAGTTCTAGCGTCACGTTGTCTGCTGTTATGGCACTTTGACTGGGTATCTCGATGGCCGCCTCCTTCAAGCTCTTCACGTAGGCTATTCGGTCGACAAAGGGTAAGAGAATTGCCAGACCAGGTTGTAATATCCGATTGAATTTCCCCATACGCTCGACTATCCATGCGGTTTGTTGAGGTACGAAACGAATGATTGTGTTTGCAGGTAACGAGGGGCGTTGAAAGTAAGAGGATGGGGTCGACGAAGAGCTGGAGGCACCAAGACTGTTGAGGAGACTGCTCCCAGGAGCAGCATGATGTGGACTTGTGGAAAAGGGTTTGCGTGATAATGAAGGTAGAAGTATCGGGGATGCTGTAGTCATGGAAGGTTGTGCTCCCAGGAGAGCTGGGATTTTGGGGGATAGTCGATCCTGGGGCCTCCGTAAGACTTCTGTGGCCACTCGGCCGACACCCTTGATATTATTTGCCATCTTTTTATGAGCTTCGCCTCCTGCGCGAAGCTGTAGAGGACAGAACTTGGAGATCATGCGACTTTCGAGGGAAGGTAAATCGGTCTAACCTTCTTCGACTTGGCGTTCTGCGGGATGCCTTGCCAAGGATTTCCGTCACAGGCATGGCCAACTACCTTCGATATCTCACGCAACATTGAATACGACAACACAGAGCTCGACAGGGTCACAGAAAGGCCTCCACTTGGTACGACGCAAGTGAGGTCGATTGCTCGACTTGCGGTCACTGCCTTGTGGCAAAAATCTACAAAAGCCATACATATCCCTCACCGCCGCGCATTCGACACTCCTACTCAGACCTAGCCTGCCATGTCGGAATACTGGAAATCAACCGTACGTCGTTGCCAAATTATCTACCGTATGATGAGTCTAACAACCTATCTACAGCCCAAATACTGGTGTAAACACTGCAAAACCTACGTCCGCGACACCAAACTCGAAAGAACCTCTCACGATGCTACCCCCAAGCACCAAGGCAACCTCAAGCGCTTTCTGCGAGACCTTCATCGCGGCCACGAACGGGATGAGCGTGACAAACAACGGGCTAAGAATGAGGTGGAAAGGTTGAACGGCGTGGTTTCGGGCTCACCGGCTTCAGCAGCGGAAGGATCGGCAAGTGAAGGAGCTCCCTGGAGACGGAAGTCAGCAAACCGGCCGCCATCTGCTGCACTATCAAAGCAGGCAACACCGGCAGAGCGAAAGCAACAAATGGCGCAGCTGGCTGCCATGGGGGTGGCTGTTCCGGAAGATTTCAGGAAGGAAATGGCTATGGCAGGGGATTGGCAGACGCTGTCGGAGAGACCTATTTATTCGAAGGGGTTTCAAAAGGAAGAGGATGACGAGGACGTGAAGCCAAATAATCTGAATATTGGTGTAAGGAAGAGGAAGTTTGAAGGTCAGGCGGAGGAAGAAGAGGCGGGGGAAACGGTTATCAGAAGAGGGTGGGGATCGACAACGCGACCATATCCGGGTGAAGGGGAAGATCTCGATACGCTGCTCAAGCGGTCTAAGGTTGTACGAAGGAAAGATAACGCCATACAAGATGCGGGCTTGTGCGACCCGAAAGAAAATTCAGCAGACTTGGCACAGCGACCACATCCTGTCGCCGGAGAAATAGAGGAGTCTCACCCTGAAGTACCAGCAATCAAAATGGAAGAGTCGACATGGGGTGGACCAGATCTTGCCGCTGCTCCGGAGCACGGCCTCACAGATGCTCCTGTGGTTAAGACAGAGGATGATTCAATGGGGTCGGGAATTGTATTCAAGAAGCGAAAACCCAAGCACATACGGCAAAAATAATCACATGCCGGAACACGGCGATCATCATTAATCGTTTCTCACTGCTTACGCTCGGTACAAAGCCTGTGCCAAGGTCGGGGTGAAATTCACGGTTGACATGCCGATGAGTGATACTGGTGTTTCGCCAACTAGCACATTGCCCTGAGCAAAGCGAAGTCGTGGAGTCCACCATATGCGTGCGAGTCAAAAGCACGTTGCAGCTCAGCGATGCCGTCGCGTTTCGGTGCAGGAGGCACAAGCAGCAATCCGTTGTAAAGATTGGGGCTTCCCCAGATGAGTTGATGCTTTCTAGCAACTACCTGAACTGCCTTCAATCATGTATCCTCCTGTGCCCCCGCTGGGTACTCTACGACTCGCGATGATCTCTGAAATAGCCTGATTGACCTTGTGGCCACCACTAGGCGATACCAACATTTGGTGATCCGGTATCAGAGGCCGTATCACAACGACCTTGACGATGAGACTGTATTGATATTTAGCTAGATAAAATATATCTATTTGGCCTCTATATCGCCCCATTGCAGTACGATTGACAAGGGCTAACCAGCTCTTGGACAGCTGTAAAATACTGAGGTTCTGAACTCTTTTCAGCTCTCATAAACTGAATGTGACTAGTGGTTAGCTTACACGCCGCTGGCTGTCTCATAAACGGGATCCAGTCACGCCATTGTAGCCCCGACTCTCCCAATCGACCCCAGGCATTCTGTGGAGAAGTAATCCTTGAGCTGATTAATACGAAGACCACTCTTAATTCAGGATGTGCCCGATAGAGTGTTGCTGTCCATCTTTCCATTGTTCAGACCAACTAACCACCGCAGCACTGACACGGTTTGCAGGAGATTCACCATGAAAGAAGCGCTCATCCACAGCGGGCCAAAGGTCGAGATCATCGATTCTCCCATCCCAGAACCAGGTATTGGAACGGCATGCGGTGAAGCCTCTTTTTCACTAACAAGAGCCAGGCCCTGACCAAGTGGTCACAAAAGTCGTCGTATCCGGCTCCAACCCCAAAGACTGGAAGGTAATGGCAACATCAAGCTACCCAAATCTTCAACAAAACTGACGCCTCTTCGAAGCTTCCGGAATGGAGGCCGAACAAGGTAGTAAATCAAGGCGACGATATCGCAGGCATCGTCCATTCCGTGGGCTCCAATGTCTACGAGTTCAAGCCCGGCGACCGCGTAGCAGCCTTCCACGAGATGATGGCTCCTGGAGGCAGCTACGCCGAGTACGCTTTAAGCTGGTCGCACACGACCTTCCATATTCCCAAGGAAACTAGCTTTGAAGAAGCGGCCACCATTCCCCTCGCAGCCATGACCGCCGCTATAGGCCTCTACCAGCGTCTCTCCCTTCCTTTGCCATGGCACCCAACAAGCGACCAGATCCCGCTGATCGTTTACGGCGCTGCGTCGGCGGTGGGCTCCTATACTATTCAGCTCGCCCAACTCTCGAACATACACCCGCTCATCTGCGTCGCTGGCCGAGGGATCCCGCATGTGGAGGGTCTGATTGATAAGAGCAAGAGCGACGTGATCATCGACTACCGCGACGGCGACGAGGCACTTGTGAAAGCACTCGAGGAGGCGGTCAAGCGCACTTCATCCGGGAAAGTTCATTACGCCTTCGATTGCGTCAGCGAAAAAGGTTCCTCTCAAAACATCTGCAAAGTCCTCGATCCCTCTTCGGGTGCCGTAACCCTCGTTCTTCCTGGCAAAGAGTACGACGAAATCCCCGTAGACATCACAAAGAGCAACACTATGGTGGGCTCGGTGTTCAAAGACATGTACCCCGATTCGTGGGAGTCTAAGACAGGAAGTCGGACAGGAAACCAAGAATTTGGGTTGGTGTTTTACAGATTCATGGCGAGAGGTTTGCAGGAAGGCTGGTTCAAGAGTCACCCGTATGAGGTCGTGCCGGGCGGGTTAGGCGGGGTGGAGCAAGGATTGAGAAATTTGAAGGAGGGAAAGGCGAGTGCGGTCAAGTATGTGTTTAGGATTGCGGAGACGGAAGGGCTGGGAAGCGAGAGTCAGGTGTAGGGCTTCCTCAGGGACGGATGTCATGTAAGGTGGATAGATCTAGTTTAGCAGCTGTTCCTCAACGAGCAGCGGGGACACACGACGGAGATACTACTTGTTTGTACCTCAACTCAACCCACTGCGATCCGCGCATCTGACGACAGTTCCAGTAAGGGTGCCTTGATCTCCAAGACTGTGCAACGGCACGGTCAGCTTCAGCTCTGGCATTTCAGTGATCAGTATTGTATCACTCAAGAGACATCTCGGCGACTTCATGCCGCATCAACTCCACCATCAATGGAGATCTACTTTAGTACCACTGTACTTGCATCCACCGATCATAATGACGATCATTCGACGAGTAAAAATAGCTCAGCCTTACCCGGCGCGAACCAGGGCTTCGGCGCCACCGGTCCCCGAGGCCAAGCCTCTCCGCAAACTCTAACAGTCTAGCGGTCTCGGATGAGGCTGCAGCCGGGATCATCTGATGAAAGTTGCGCCGAGTCGATGACATTCTCCACCAGCGTCGTGCCTGCTGACTCCCTTATATACCAACACATCTTTCCCTGTACTTTAATCTCCTTGTGTAACTCTCGCATTCCCACTCTCTCTGCCATCATGGCCGCTCAAGATTACTATCAAGGTTCTCAGAACTTCCCTCCGCCGCCGCCGCAGCCTGGCAAAAACTATCAGCCGCCCCCACCATATCGAGCAACGCCGCCGCCGCAACAGCAAACGCCGCAAGCACCGCAACAGCAGTATCCACCTCCGCAACAACAGCAGCAGCAGCAGCAGTATCTGCCTCCACAACAAGGCCAGCAATACCCCGAGCGAGGCTACTATCCGCCACCAGCGCCACACCCGTGGCAACAATTCTACAACAGCCACCACCACCCCAGCCAACACTACTACCAACCGTACTCGTCCCAACCCTATCCGCCACAGGTATGTTCCGCCCTCTCTCTTGACTTAAAGACAGTGTATCGGCTCGACAGTTCTAACCAAACTATACAGAACCAACCCTACCCCACCTACCAACAACCCACGCCCCCCTATCCACAATATCCTCCAAACCAATACCGTCCCGACTCTCCCGGCCGGAAAACTCATCACCACAAAAAGCGCAAAGACACCAGCAAAAAGGACTCTATACTGGGCGCCGCGGGCGGTGGCCTGATCGGTGATGTCTTGCTGGGGCCTGGGGTGGGCACGCTCGGAGGGGCGCTGATTGGAGCGCTGAGTGGACATGCGCACGGGAAGAAGAAGGGTGAGAGGAATTAGTGGGGTATACGTAGTCGGGGATATGGCCGTACATAGGGGAGGGACTGCTCGCTGGGAGAATGATAACGGTGCTGGGGAGTATTGTTGGATTTGAATGATGCATATGTGATTATGACTGTTGGGAGGGATAGGTCTTCAGGTTCCGGGGAGGGGGGCTCGGTCATGTATGGAGTTTGGGTATCGTGGTGGACACGACACCATGCTGTAGCGGGCTCACGGTCGAGGGTTGGGATATACGCTCTGTTCAGCTTAGATCACTAATCCGTATAATCAATCAACTATTCTATTCGTACCCAACTGCTTGAGTCATATACCCGAAATCCTTTCTCGCTGATTGCTGTGCCGGGTTTGCGCAGGGCGGATCCCCGACACCTCGACCCGATCCGGTAGGTCCTGGCGACTCGACTTCTCCCCACTCCATCAGCATCAGCCGGCATGGACTTGAGGAGATGGCACAATGGATCCCTGAGAGTGAGGATGGAAATATACCACGTACGTATGCAGCTGTAATCCGCTATATACTCGCGCATGCTCTATTTGACGGTAGAGAATTGAAGTTCGGTGGGACGACCGTGACTCATTGTATTTGCCCGGAAAACAACACGGAAGACCTCAAAGCGCCTCCTCTACTCCTCGAGTACCAAGGCGTGTCTTAAGTCCTTCTCATCATTCTTCATTGTCGTTCATCTCATCAATCCGTGCTGCGTCACCTCTCCTTCCCGGCCATCATGGCCGAATACCCCAAGACCGCCCGCAACACGATCAATCGCTACAGGAACCGAGGTGTGCAACCCTTCTCCATTCTCCTCTCTGAAAACCCCCTCTACTAAATCCACCCTCCCCCCCTTCCTCAGGCGCCTACGACTACACCACCATCCAAACCATCATCCACACCTCCCCCATCCTCTACCTCTCCTTCACCCCCTCCCCCACCGACCCCTTCCTTCCCCACCACCCTCCCCATAATCGGCGCCATGGGCTCCTACTCCCCCTCTTCCCCCTCTCCCCCCTCCGCCCCCGACCTCGCCCACCCCCTCTCCCTCTCCCTCCACCGCTCCATCTCCCCCCGCCTCATGCGCCTCCCCGTCCACACCTCCGCCCCCCGTACCTCCTCGACGCCCTCATCCCTCACCCCCACCCCCACCCTCATCCACCACACCACGAACCTCCGCCCTCGCCCCCCTGCGCGCCTTCCCGCTCTCGTGCCCGTCTCCGCCTAGATACTTCTACGCCATGCATGCATGCGCATCGTCACCGACACTTTTCGTTTTGACTGACTGTGGGGCGCATATGTGCGCGTTGGTGGTATGGTCGAGATGCAGAGGACCGCGAGTTTGGAGGTCGGGATTGGGGACAAGGGTGCGGAGGGTTGGTGGGAAGGTGAGGGGGGATGTGAGGGACGGGGAGGTGAGGGGGGATGAGAGAGGGGGATGGGGAGGGGGATGGGGAGGTGGGGACGGGGGCTGCTGCCGGGGAATTTCCGATGAATGAAGGTTTGCGCCCTGCTTTGGCGAAGTCCTGATCCGTTGGTGGCTCGATACCGCCCGCTTGAGATTCGTCACCAGCGGATGATGAATCGCTTTTACGCAGCGGTGCGGCCAAAATGCTTGGCCTCACTGCTTTCCTGCCGAATCCTCAGCATTCAGCCAATACCTTGGTGATAACCGCCTATTGGCTTTTGACCATTGGAAAAGTCCAGCATTAAAGTGTCTGTGCCGTGACGATCATCCAGTCCTCGCTTCTCTTCCACCATTGTTTTGTCTGAACTGTGCCTCACCCTGTCGCTCTTTGCAACGTTTACTCTGCTACTGCCTGTTCACCAAATGGCAGACCAACCAGAGCCCGTAGCCAGTATCTCATGTCTGTCGTTGCGCATTAGGCCTCAGCCCGCGTCCATTCGCGATAGATGCCTAGAAGGCGACCTCTGTACTCAATTCCCAAGGCCTCCGCTCGTCGCTGCGTCACTTGCTTCTTTGTCTAACTCGATGTCTACAAGTCGATTCCTTTTAATGCCAGCAGTCTGCCAGCAGCTTGACACCGCAATTAGTCTCGGGGCCCCCTTCGCCATCTGTCGGAGACTCAGTTTCTTTGTTAGCTTGCTATTCTTATTGTGTATAGCCTGAGATTTGACATGTGCTGTGAGACGATGAGATGTCTTCTACGAATGTTTACACTGGGTTATGGGTCGATTGGTCTGGGGGTCGTGTGCTTGGCTCTACCATCACTGTCACTGCAGCACAGGGGGCCTTCGTTATAGCCTTCTTAGCTTTATTTGTTCAGTTTGCGAGTGGTCATCTGTGGGACCTCATCAGCTTTACCTGGCATCAGTTTCGGGCAGCCTCACAGTTGCGAGACGGAGTTTACCGACAGCAGCAATTCATCTTACGCAATAGCTCAACACCCGCCACCACTCTTTGGAATAGCCTAAAGGTATTCTGGGCCTGGCGATCTAGCGCCGAGAATACTCTGGTGCGAACTCTGCCGTTGGCAATCGTAGCTTTCCTTTACATGGTCGGTGCGATCGCTGCCGGAATGTCCTCGTCTCGCACGGTCAACACATCTGGCATCGAGGTGTTAGCCCAGAGTACCTCCTGTGGAGATTGGAAAGATTTAGCAGCTGTTAGTGAGGCAGCTCGGCTGCTACTTTTGGCCTCTATAGGCTTCTACGGCGAATCCCAGCTTTCCGCCAGTACTAATTATGCTAGATTTTGCTATACTAACGCAACGAGTCTACCGGGTTGCAATGTCTACGCAACACGTCAGATAACCTGGGCGTCTGACTATAACGCAACTTGTCCCTTTGCACCTGGAACATGCGTTGGTTCTGATACCTCTGCGCTTCAGTTGGATACAGGACAGCTGGACTCTCATACTATGCTGGGCTTGAACGCTGCACCGGAGAACAGAGTTACATATCGCAGAGTCACCACATGTGCCCCTCTAAAGACCGATGGTCGTATCAGTTGGCAAGATGCAAGCCAGAGTGAGGATGGTTCACTGTCTAACCCCGACCCTTTTGCGTTGCCAGGAACCGCGGGGAACTCCCAGTACGCGCTATTTCACTACGGTGATCAGGTCGCTCCTATCCGTAACTGGACTTATATCGCAGACTCGTTGGAAGCAAATCTTAGTGTTTCATACAACTTCGTGTGAGTTATCTCGCGGAGGTCCTCGCACCTCAAGCCAAGAAAATCTCTAAAAGAAAACAGGACCGCTATCTACGAGCCTGGATTTGTGGTTAGCTTCATTCCATCCCCAGAGTTCAATAGAAGTGACGCCGATGTCAACCTGTCCTTTCTTTCGGTCAACTCTATCAAGTTCACCGAACCTGTGGACGACCCTCTCTTTTCGGCTCACCAACCATACTCCTTTCCAAACGACGATGTCAACAGAACATTCTACCAGCCACAAAACAAGACCTACTACACCTCCGACAACCTCGCAAATGTCATCGGGTGCACGGAGCAGCATCAGTTCTGCAATCCCAATTTACCGTCACACATCGGATGCACGCCGCTAGCTGGTTTATACGAAGTCGGAACGTCTCTCAGTAGCTTAGGCACCAATCCTCTGCAAGCCGCAACGGTTGCTCTGATCTTCAACATTCTCAGCTTCTGGTCTGTCGGCCTTTTCATGCTGGCCTTGAGACCAGCCGACCTTTTGGCCCAGCGAGAATTACAAGCTCAAGGTCTCTTCTCTCTACCGCTCCCCAATAACCAATGGACTGTCGAGGTGCAAGCTTGGCATTCTACTGTTATGGCGTTTATGCAAGGTCTGATGGTTGGCCGTGCACAGGGGCCTACGAACCCTAATGATCGGAAATGGATCGTACCGCCGAATGATACGGTGGGGTTTCAGCTGTGCCGTGCACAGAAGATCCGCACTAGTGGCGACTATGCTAACATCAGCGCCTTCGGTCTCATCACTACTCTTGTTCTCGGCTGCCTGATTATTATCTTGAATCTTGGCGTGGGTTCTGTGGTCGGCTGGATACAGCACCGCCGCGGTACGACCGACCAGAGACTTCTGGAGTGGATTCGTGATGAGGAGCTGCAGCTGCAACGGATGGCTGACGAGAAGAGTGGAATAGGCTCTTGGGAGGGTGTGTCAAAGCTTGTCCCTACAGCTTTATGCCGCGAGAAGTTAAAAGCTCTTGCGGACCCGACTCTCCAGCCTGTCAGGCCAGAGCTACCACAAGGGCTGCCGCAGTCGAATGGACCATCTTCCCTTCTTTCGAGTCTCCAATCGCAAAGGCCGGATGCAGAAGTAGCTGACCACGCCGCGTCCGCCTCGAGCTCTCTTTCAAACCCGTCCACGAATCTGCCCGCTGCTGTCAATGACGACAACTCCACAACCCCTTTCCTGTCCGTCAATCTTCCTTCACCTGCACTAGCCGACGCTTTCTCTGCTGAAGAATCCTTGCTTTCATATCCTCAAGCAGCTCGTCCGACGCTGATGTCGACTACGTCTCCTCTACCCGCAAAGGTCCACATCTCGGCTCGCCAGACGTCTGCTGGAGCCTGAAGGCTGGTGGAGAGCTCGGCAGGACGCCGAGGTCAGCAGGGCTTGGGGTGGGCTGCTGCTGGTGTTGGGGGTGTTGGGTTGCCGGAGTGCGAGATGGAGGCGTTGATGCAATCGATATAGATACTCTTCCAAATTCAGTTGATGGGCTCGGTTCGAGCTCGTGTTCTTTCTCCGCGCGCCAAGGCGGGGCTCGCCGGCAGTCGATGGAATCCGGGGTGAGTTGCGGCGGTGGAAGGTGGCTTCTTTCTCCCCTCGTGGATGGCTCAGGGGTCGCCGATGATGACAATGGGAGAGGAGTTCTTTCGTACCTGCTTCGTGGTCTTTCGGTTCTGTCTGGTATGTATCTATAGATTTTTGGATACCCTCGTCATCTCTAGGCGTTCTTATCCATCGATAAGCTTGACCGGCATCAAAACCCTGTCTGCTACGGCAGACATGCAGTGAGATGCCCGCGGGAATGCTTGTGAAGACGTAGACGGTCGAGGTCCCGCTCATTTCTTCTCAACCGTATTATTCAGCTAGACGCGTGCTAGGAGCGCAGGCGACGTCTCAACGTAAAAAAGCTTCACGGTCCTATGAACACTTCGATTGATCGGAATGCAACCGCTGCACTCCGTCGCCATCTAAATAAACCCCAAACGTCCAAAACAACAGAAGCAAAACCACCGCCAGGATGGAGAAAGCCGCGTGCGACTGAGCTACCAAGAGATCGCTAAGCCCGAGGATACCTCTCCCTTTTGCCATCGAAACCACCCAAAAAATCCAATAGACCCCACCCCACATCCCGCTTGGATGCCGAACCTGTTTGTTCCACCCCACTGGAGCTGTACTTAATCCCGTTTGATCAAAACTACCGGGCCCGAATACCCGCGCCTCCCTTTGACCAGATAAAACACCACCGCGGACACGAGCACAAGCCCATAAATAACAATGTTCCAATTAAAAGTCTCCGCCACCACCGGCGTCGCCTCGGGGAAAAAACTCAACACGAACACCAGCGCGAGATAGAGGATAGCGACCGTGTTGACCGTGCTGGCGTATCGGCCCATGCTCCAGCGCGAAGGGGGGAGGTATTCGCCGCGGAAACGCTTGATGCGTATGCAGGTGATCGAGACGATGTAGGAGGATATCAGGGAGGCGACGCCGAGGGAGGCGATGGCGTTGAAGGCGACGGTGCTGCCGATGTTGATGAGGGAGAGGAGGGTGGTGATGGCGAAGGAGACGAGGATGCTGTTTAAAGGGACGTCGTAGCTGGGGTGGACCTGTGAGGGAGGGAGGTTAACGAGGGTGGTTGGGGTGGGGGTGAAGGGAGGAGAAGAGGAAGAAAGTGGACTGTGGAGAAGAAGGGGGGAAAACAGAGCTCCTTGGGAAAGTGGAACGAGGAAAGAGTTCATACATAAGCGAGGAAGGGCGAGAATGGTAATCCATTATCCCTAGCGAAAGCGAACATCTGCCTCGACGCGGTCGCGACATTACTGATGCAGCTGCATACAGTCAATGTGATGAGGATACAGGTCATGGCAGTTGTACCGGCGTGGCTGTTGGTCGCGTTGTAGAAAACTTCGATGAAAGGATAGCCGGTCGGTGTGCTGAGGGCCGTTCCGACGTCCCCGAGGCAGAAGCAGAAGGTGACCAGCATGACGTAGCCGAGGGAGCCGTTCAGGATGACGGTCCATACCATGGCGTTGGGAAGGACGCGCGAGGCGTCTTTGATCTCTTCAGCTAGAGATGGGGTTAGCAGAAGTAGACGACGGAGATAGGAGAGTGAGTACACATGTGCGTGGCGGAGTCGGGGCCTACCCTAAGATTAGTCGATCTTTGCAGGCCAGAAAAGATGGGAAAGCGTACCGATGAACGCAAATACCGGAGACAGCATGCCGATCAGTGTAGATAGTCCCATACTCCCCCAATTTCCTCCATCGGTAAACTCAGTGAACACGACTTTTGCGCTATTCCGCGGTGCCAAGACCCAAAGGGGAATCAGGATGGCGAAGAAGCCGAAGATGTGCAAGATCAAGATTACCCCTTCCACCATCGGCAGGTGTTTGACGAGTAGAGTGTTGAAAATGATGGCAATAAAGCTGATTGCTATCACCAACAATGTGCCGTGCCATCGCTCGTAGACGTAGGATGAATCGTTGAGGACGAGGAGGCCTTGGATTTGTGTCCCGGCTAGATAGCCAATGCTCGTGATTCCGGTTTGCCATCCTAAGACACAGACCCAGCCTACGGTGTACACGTCAGACGTGATGATCCATTTATCTGGTCGTCCAGGATACGGGCATACCGGTCACATAGCTGAGGAACTTCTGACAACTCTTCGGCGCGAACTCCGAGACCCAGTGATATTGACCGCCCGACGTTGGTGCCCTAAAAATGTTGTCAGCTCTGGGCGGTATGGCTCTAGGCGGGAGTACTTGCATCGAGGCCATTTCTGCCATGGAAGCGATCACCGCCAGGAAGCCGGCAAAGGTGACCAGGTACATCCATACTAGGCCGGCAAGACCTCCATTGATCAGGCCAAATGTGCTTGCAGTCAACTGTGTCTCCCATGTTGACATCAGAATGCAAGCTGTTCTGGCATTAGCATCCTCTGGCGCATCGAGGGAAGGGCTAACTGACTGAAGCCGAGTATGGAGAGGAACTGGAAGTTGCGCTGGTCGGTGTCAGCGCTGACGGCACAACCTCAGGAAAAGGTGAGTGCTGACGTTGAACTCCTGCTTCTTTCCAAGTCGCGCCATGTCACGCTGGTCTCTGTAGGTCCCAATCTTCTCCGTGTTGTGCGAGCCAGAAGCGCCCATTTCTGCTTCTTCGGTGTTGGTGACCATTGCTAGCTCTGGCTTTTGGTCGAGCCCGCGATCAGTGGAGCCAAAGATGGACATGGCGAGGTGAAGGTGATGGCAACAAGCGATTGTAGGTGATGATTGGGAAACAGCGACGATTCATGGAGGTAGCTGTTGGGAGAGAGAAAGGGAAAGGGAAAGGGAAAGGGAAATGCAGAAGCGGAGAGGAGAGGAGCGGTGACAGGCTGAGAATGTCGGTGGGGGAAGGAGATGGTGATGGCCACTTGGCGCGAGCTCGGGTCGGGCGTGAATGAAAGTGGAGGGGAAAGTGAAAGTAAAAAGTTGAAGCGGAAGCGGAAGTGGAAGTGGAAGTGACGAATGAGGGCTGAGGGCTACGGCGCGGGTGCGGCAGACGAGGAGTCGACTCCGGGGTACAGGGTCGCCACCCGCCGCCACGCCACACGCACAAGCCCTATCTGGTCCCCTGGAGCTGGCATCTGGCATCTGGTGTCTTCTGTCTGTCTTGGGTCGGTCTTGGCCCTGCTTTGGACTTTCTCGACCTCCACCACTCGGCTGCCACGGTGCCATGAGAACACATCCAGTGACGCTGCGGCAACAGAAGACAAGCAACACGGCCGATGGCCAATGGACAATCTCCCGCCGCCTGTCACTAATGCCCGTTAGTTACCTGGCTGGGGAGGCTAGACTTGCGACGGTCAAGCCGTTATGCGCGACTCCTCCAGCAACGGCCGTCTGGACATCTTCCGCGACAGGACGTCCTCCGTATCTGGCCCATTGGAAACGACGTGCAGGTGAACTGCATGTCCGCCCGAAAGAGATCAGGTCAGAGGTTCGAGGGACCAGGTAGAGATGGCGGCGGGGAGCTCACCTTGCCCTCCAGACCTCTGCTTCTGCTGCTGCTTCTGCTTCGGCCTCTGCCTTTCCCTCGACGTGGATGAGCCATTTTCTCCCGTGACTCCCAATCTCACGGTCATGTTCCTGTTCTGCTAGCTGCAGGCATGACATGGCCCGGACCTTGACCCTGGATCCTGAACATGCGCTTAGCGGCCCGCTTTTACTCGTCTACCCGGAATGGATGATAAGCACACGGTACAAGATATACAACGGACGAGGTACGTCCGTATCGAGGCTCATCCATGGACACTCCAAGAGATGATGGCCTCAATGGAGATTGAACGACCTGGCCGTCGCTTATCTGCAAGAACAATATCGAGGTCAATCGAGGTCATCCGAGCATTGTCAACGGTGCAGAAAGACAGGACACCCCGAACCAGTGGCCTGGTATTTACCGAGATACCCTGCCCACCCCCTGCCCACCCCCTGCCCACACCCTGCCTCTCTACCTTAGCGCTGCACGCTGGTACGCAGGCGAGGCTGGCAGACCACCTTCGGGCGGCAAAGCAATTAAAGTGCGTCCCCCCACACAGAAACACAACACTGGAGCCTTCGATGGCTGATGGAGACGCACAGGCTGCAGCACATGCACGCACGACCTTCCAACTTCCACTTCCATCATACTGGCCGGTCGTCTTGGGTAGCACTTCTTCCCTCACACATGCGCTGAGTAACAACGACCATCGAGGGAGCCGATCGTGGTCAAGGTACGAGATAGGTGCACGTCTTGACCACTACGCTGCCGGGTGTGCGAGAGCACCGTTGGAAAGGAACCGCGAAGCCGAAATAGACTCACTGTCTTACTGGCTACTGGAGCGAGCATGTAGATGGTAGACGGTCCGAATACTAAGGGATCGGGCCGCATTTTGAACCGATGCTGGTCTTGATCCCCCATACCGCTGCCCGCACCAAGTTCCATGTACCCCGACGATAGCACTAGATCCGCAACGATTTGCCAATTGCAGCGCCCTGCCGTCAGGAGTGCTACATGTGCGTGATGCTCGTAGCCGCACCAAGTAGAGCTGGGCAAAAGCCTGGAGTCCTGGGGGTCGATCTGTCAAGGGTCTCCTCAGTCACTCTCCAGTGTTAACCAAACGGAGTCCTTAGTACCTAGCAAGCTCGAGCTCCATGTTGCGACATTCTGCTACAGGATGCAACTGGCATGGTCCATATGCCCCAGCCTCCAGATGCCAACGAAATCCATGTCTGAAATGTCCAAGTGCAGATCACGATCCAAGCATTTCCCACAACGGGCCTCGCACCCACAGTGCTAAGCTCATCACTTTCATGATGATCGACGGGTGCCACCGCACAAACATCCCACATTGTGCAGAAAGCGTCCAACCGCACTCAGGCCGGCTACCGATCTGTTTCTCTTCTCGCCGTGCATGAATCCTCTCGTCCCTGGTACTGGATCCTACTGTCAGGATCTTACTCTGGCACACAGCAAAGCCCGACATCTTGCTCAGGAGTACGGAGCGTTCCATGCTGTTATCTCATGTGCTTGACGGTTTTCTTTGTTGTCAACGATGTCTTATAATGTATCTTGCTATGATCAACTCTTGCTTCTCGTCGCCGAGACTGCTGGGCAAGCGCTAAAGACCGTGGAGCATTCTCTTTCCCTTGTAACGGCAGCACCTCCTCGATCACACGTAATGCTACCATGTCTTCGACCACAGAAGGACCACGAGTTGCAATGATTACTCCAGACGATCATGGAGGCCTCGTCACTATCGCTGCTGCCGCCGGTCTCACGTACATGCTGCTCTGCTTCTTCATCCGAATCTACATACGTTGGGTGGTGAGTGGTCGCTTTGGAAAGGACGATGCAACACTAGCCCTCGCTACCGTAGGTGTGTTGCCCCCTTCGCTTGAGACTCCGCTAAGGGCCTCAGCTCATCGGACTGGGTCAATCTATCGTCGTCCTCACAGGAGTCGCCCAAGGGTTTGGGAAATCTCTCAGTCTGCTTGATTCTCCACAGCTTCTACAGTTGGAAAAGGTATGCCCATTTCAGCATCAACGCGGTGGACGCGTGAGAAATCCGCGACTCATGGCTAAACTCATACAGCTCGCGTACGCCAGCGATATCCTCTTCCTCGTTACACTATGTCTCTCAAAGTGCTCGGTCATTCTGCTGCTGGCAGGACTGACACGGAACGTGAACCATTCCACGGCTTGCAAGGTCATACTTGGCATCTCAGCCATCTGGGGAGTCTCGTCGGTCTTCACCGTTGCCTTGCGCTGTGAGCTAAGCCATCCGTGGCTCACCATCAACGCGCATTGTACCCACCTGGTATGTGATTCCAAGGAACCGATGTAGAACATCTCTGACTGTCCTCTAGTTCTTGCGCTGGCAGCTCATAGCAGCATTCAACATCGTCACCGAAGCAGCACTCGTATCCATGGCCATCTACCTCGTCTGGAGCCTTCAAATGTCCATCAAACTGAAAGCCGTCGTTGTCGCCGCCTTCACATTCCGCCTCCCGTAAGTCCACCTCAAACCCCCCACCCACACATACCTCCAACTCGCTCACCCATCCCCTCACCTCCAGACTCATCCTCCTGGCATGCCTCCGTCTCCACTACCTCGCCCTCGCCTTCGCCTCCCCCAACCCCACCTTCGCCGCCGTCCCCGCCGCCATCTTCACCCAGGTCGAACTCAACTACAGCCTCATCTCCGCCACCATCCCCTGCCTCAAACCTTTCATGCGCGCCTGCAACACCGGCTTCCTCGGCGGCACGCTCACGCGTCACCACGGCTCGGCCTACACGTCCGCGGGGAGCTATGCGCTGCAGTCGCTGGGCTCGGATCACACTGCCGGCGCCAAACAGAGGAAACTTTCGCAGCAGCAGCGGGAGGCCTTGCGCGCCGCTCCGGCGGTGGGGGAGACGAGTGCGGGAGCGGCGAATGCGCGGGCCGGGTCAAGGAGGGAGGACGCCGAGTCCGTGGAGAGCGGCGGGTCGGAGCAGTTGGTCGTGAGGCAGACGCGGGAGTGGATCGTGGAGCGTGGGTTTGAGGGGAGGAAGGGGGTGGATTCGGATGCGATTGTGAGGGCTGGGTGAGGGGATTGCGGGGTTGGCTGCTGGCTACTCAGTTGGGTTCCTGAGAGAGGGGTTGATGTAGTCACGGCGGTTAAAGCGGGAGATTAGATACCCTGTACATACGACGGAAGATATGAATGTTGCTGGCTTTGTGGACTGTTCGGTCAGTGATGGTGTCGTGTCATACGCTTGCCCTGGTTATATAAGGAGTGTAGCGGAGAGAAAAGCAGTGCGGGTGCAATGGACTGTGAGTTTGGTGGTTTATTTAGATCAGGTCTGTTCAAAGGGAATGAGTCCAGACAAACTCCATATCAATCCACCTCGCGCTCAGGCAGGTGACTAGCTGCCTAAGGTCAAGTTGCGCTGTTAGAGTTTGAGCTACTCGTAAGCCACGACCTGTTCCGAAAATAACCGTAATTAAGGTATTTGTTTCAAGTTGCTGCGTATTTTTGAACAGAGGTGTTTCGATGTATTTTCTTGACATTGAAAAACCTGGGATTGTTTTGCTTGTGAACATACACATAGATCACTGCCTCTCATCACCGCTACCGCCTCTCACCCCCGTCATCTCAGCTGCCTCACTGTTGCTGCTGGCATCTCTCTGCGCTTCTCAGCAGAAATTGTGCGGCCCGCAGTCAATGAAGCGCAGTCAAGTCTGGATCTGGTGTCATCGCCACCCATAGCAGCTGTTCCGCTGCAGCCGCCCTACATCCTGCTGCTTCTATGCTAGTCAATTAGCTAGTTACGGCAATAACGTCGTACGCGCTTAAATCTTGGTGAACATCAGAATCGTATAGCTAGCTCAATTCTACTAGTGGCAGGGCCGGCGTCTATGTGGATCGGTTTGTGGTCTGTGTGGATTCATATAGGGTTTATGTGGTTGTGTGCTCATGCCCAAAGAGGGTGGGTGCCAATCAGCGCGTTTGACGTTCTGCCATATGATTTGGTGGGCGGAAAAGGGGTTTGGAACGAAGGGTGAAAGGCCGCCCCAGCGAGGGTTGTTGGAAAATCAGCACTTGATCTCGCCGAGTAGCTTCACAATGTTTATCTCAGTCTCCACTGATGCTTCCATGTCACCGACTTCGTCAAGATTATGCCCTGCCATTAAGCACTGTTTGATGACTTCCCGATAGGTTTCTCCAGCGCAGAAAGCTACTCGGTCAAAGATGCTTGCGGTGCGCTCGGTGTCGATGAGTCGCTCCTTCTCGTTAAGAATACCTGTCCACATCAGATGCTCCTTCTCGCCGTGATTGTGGGTAGGTTGCTTGTCCTCCGCAGCAGGCCCCGTCTGTGCTTGTATCTCTCCCTCATTGGCGGTTTGGACAAGTATATCTCGTAGGCTTGTCCACAGTGCAATCTCCAAGAGCACGCAGCCGAGGGCGTATAAATCGAATGCTTTTCGGAATGACGGACGGGCGTTTCCTTGTGCCCGCGGGTGGCGGTATAGGTCGATCTCGGGACTCGATGGCGGCAGTTCTGAAAGTTCGACGGCGGTGCCGGCCCGTGCGTACTCGTACCCAGCCATGTATGGACCGAGGGCTGTCGAGTGCTCCCAGGTGCACTGGCCAATGTCTAGGAATAACACGTTCTCAGATCTTATACCCTTGTGAAGCCATCCTGAGGTGTGGAGTTGTAGGACTGTCTCTGCCAGTGCTAAAGCGAGGCTGACGCGATGGCTCAAACTTGGTACTCGGTTGTGTTTGAAAAGGTCCAAGAGAGAGTTGGCCTTTGATGATGGAGTGAAGTCTTGCTGTTGCTGCTGCGGCGGCGGTGGCGGCGGATCGAGAATGGGAATGTCGAAGACGAATGCATAGTGACTTGACGACTCGTGCTGTAGATAGCCAACACAGTTCAGACTGTGAAAAGATGGGTCCGGAATGCTACTTAACAACAAGGCGAGCGACTCGATGCTGCGTTTAACCTGGACTTCGAGCTCCTTTCGGACAGGCTTCCACTCTCCTAGCACTTGTTGCGAGCCGTAAGTTGCAAGTTCCCGCGAGAATCCAGAGGCTGCATTGGTGTCACGAATGAGCCTGGAGTACATGAGCTTCTTCAGCTTGATCTTGGGACCGTGAGTGGGTGTGGTTGTAGCCGTTTGCTTCTCGTCGGGTCGCTTGTCGACGCCCAGAAGGAGGCGGATTTGTTTTAGAGTTGCGGCTGACGCAATGGCTTCCGGCGACGAGATGTATTGTGAGTCTACCAGCGCCTTAATTGCATCCAATTCCGAAGACGCTGTGCTTCGAGACACAAGGTCCCGCAACAGCGCAGACAGCGCAGTCTGTACGTACTGCTGCTCCGCTGCCGCAAGCAAGCGATAGAGGCCATCGTTGAAATAGGCAATGTCGGCAATCAGCCTGCGAACCTTGTCCTTGTCCAATGCCGCCCAGCGCAGCTTCTTCACCGGACCGTTAAAGTCTTTCAGGATCTGTGCGCGTGTGTATTGCAGATCTGGCTTCGTACGGGATAAGATCCTGTTCAGCAGTCCTTGTCTTTGCAGTACGTGGTTTGCAGACCCTTCTTCCTGAGCATTGTCATCATTGATGGAGCAGAGATTGTATCTTTCCTTTAGCTGCTTGGCATCCGTTAACAGACTCTCCAGTTGCTTCAGGATGTGTGCTATCAATGTCCAGTTCAGCCTCTGATCCGTTTCGGCGGAGCCCTGAAGGCCTACACGCTCGGCCCATTGAATAAAGCGATACTGCTCCCATTCTAGCATACAGAGAACTTTGTCGCTTTCGCTACCGATATTCTGGGCTGAAGAAACCAGATCGATGGCATAGATGCAGCCCCGGAAAAGCGTGAAGCTGATGGAGATGACTCCGCTAATGCCTGCCGCAACGTCGAGTCCAGAGGCCATAATGCAGTATGTTACTGTCGCACCTGGGCGCCTGCTGTAAACAAAATAGGTCTCGGGGCTTTTATGCCAGGAACTTGATGCTTGCTAAGTTGTTCAGCCTGATAATTCTCACGATCTGGAAGCTTGACGAGTGCCGTCTGTCCACGGAACCCCAGCGAGGAACCATATGAGTGCAAGCTTCCCTACACTACCGAAGCGGGGCGCCCAGCTGTAGGGTTTCACAGCGTCAGAGCTCAGATAAGATAACCAAGGCAATCAATATGCATGATTCCCAAACGGGCAGATAGCGCTGATCACAGCCTCGCCCATCCCTTCTCGATCACCTCATAGCTGCCTAGGGTCTGTTACAGCACCGTCACTTCAAATAGTGTTCAATGTGCTGTGCACAATTGCGAACATGCTATTAAACAGAATCTTCAGAGGCGTCGACGCAGTTCCCCTGAGTTTACCACTTGAAGATGTTGAGAAAGGGCTTAAAGATAGATGTTCTGTTCCATCCAGTGATCCCAAAGCATCAGACAAGGCGAACATACCGAGCAACAACTTCAAGCAAATCAGATCTCTTCTCCAACATTTGGAGTCGTATAAAGGGCTTACCGGATGGAGTGCCCGACCACGGTTGTACACAATCTTATGGAACATTAACCGTCTGGATGCCATGCAAGCATTCATCAATCACGGGCTGCTGGATTATTCTCTGCCGTTTTCTCTCGCCAACATCCCTCAAGAGCTCGGAGATTCCAGAAGAGATTTTGTCGCTTTTCAGGACCTGGTTCTAACGGACGCTCGAGAATTGGAGAAAGGTATTGAAGGCCGGCATGTACGGTTCTCGAAGAGCGGCGACGATCATTTTCATCGTGTTCGTGAGCTTGGTAGTGGTGGCTTTGGGTGAGTGAAACTCATCTTGAAATGACACACCTTTTTCTGCAGCGGTGTCACAATCTTTTTAGTATTACTGTTTTGGAGCCATGGTAGAGCAGACCGTGGTAATGACTACGACAAGGCAGCTGATGCGTACCTTTTGGGTGTGGCTCACGGTGAACATCATGCCAGGTCTCTCTGGAACTCATCTTGCGATCGTTCATTGGCTTTGCAAGGCCCTAATTATGGCTCCCTATAGTGTTTTACGGTTTTACGGTTTGTGTGAGATGTTGAATAATATCTGACATTCAATACTCCAGATACGTTGACCAAGTTTGGTCCAGACTCAGTCTTAAACCCTACGCGCGCAAGAGATTCCGCCGTGGAAACGACTTCCGTGAAAATCAGCGACGCTCCCAAAATTTCGAACAAGAGATCAAAGTCCTCAAGCGCCTCTCGCATAAGCATCTCATCAAAATTGTTGGCTCTTATACAGACCAGCAGTACTTTGCTTTTATAATGACTCCTGTGGCAGAATGCAACCTAGAAACCTTTATCCAAAGAAAGCAGAAGAATCAAAGGGATCAGAACAGCCACCTAACCTCACTGCGGCAATACTTCGGCTGTCTAACAAGCGCCGTCGCTTATCTACATAGTCGGAAGATACAACATATGGACATTAAACCTGATAACATCCTCATTAAGCACGGCAAAGTCTACGTCGCTGACTTTGGAGCTGCCCATGACTGGTCCACTAAAAGTCGGAGTACCACATATGAACCATTCGTTAGTACCCCCGGCTATAGGGCTCCGGAGGTAGCAAAAGACCCGCACGCACCGAAGAATTCGATGACAGACATGTGGTCTCTCGGCGTTGTATTTCTGGAGATGGCTACTGTTCTTCGTGGTAGAACTGTCCGCAAGTTCCGCCAGTACCTCACACAAAATGGTTCAAAACATCCACACGTCTGGGGCAACAGCCCGGCCACATACCAATGGTTCGACATAATCCGTTGTAGTGATGCAGGACCAGACAGTGATGTTGAACCACTCACCTGGATCAAAGACATGATTGACCCGGACCCAATAAATCGTCCGGAAGCCAAGGCTCTCGCTGGACAGATCTTGAATCGCACATTTTCGGGCAACTTCTGCGGAATCTGTTGCAGTCAGATTGATGAGCTTTGGGAAAACTTTTCAGCGGTAGATCATGCTTCATCACCGGACAGTTCCGTAATAGAATACAAGGAGGAGGATGATGACAGTGAGTCAATCATAGGTCGCGAAAACCTCCATCAATCTTGGGTTGATAGTGCAGGATCACCATCAATCGAAAATTGGTTGGATCTTCAAGACAACACCAATATCGATATGGAAGTCGACAATAGCTATAGGTCAGCTTCAGAATATGACGGACTGCCGTATGAAGTTATCGAGGATGAGGATGTTCAGGAACCAGTCGCGAGGGTCTTTCACTTGCCTAACTATCTGCCCGAGAGACTTTCCGCCTTTGACATCCTTGAAGACGGGAACGAAATTGATTTGCCAGAAGATCCATATGAGGTGATCACCGAGGACGAGGAGCTCGACATACCTTATCAGGTTGTGTCAGACGACTCATGCTCCGAAGCCACAGTGCGGCAGACAAATGCGCCACCAAATTGGTTGACGAAGATGAGTGATGAAAATTTACTCCTATCACCAACAACAGAACCTACTAAAAGTTTAGATAAGTTGCGACATAACGACAGTCTGACATCTGAAGTACAAGAGTATCTGAGCGAACCTCCAAAAGCAAACGCCTCAGCAGCGGCCGTCTCGCAAAACAGCAACGACATTGCTAACGCAGGTGCAAAGTTACCAGGAGATGTCCCAACAATTGCAGTTTACTCAACATCATCAGAGACCAACAGCAAATGCATCATTTCTGAACTGTCAGCTATTCAACCTCCAGGAGATATCCCAATAACTGCAGTCCACTCAACGTCAGCAGATACTAGCATCAAGTCTATCAATCCTGAATCATCAGCTCTTCAGACTAACCCTCTGAAGCCATCATCTAGTGAGGGACCACCGCGTGCCACTAGAAGACCTTACAAGCCAGATGTGACCGCTGCATTGACAGCGGACAATCTCGCCCGACTCAATCAGTTTGAAGTTTCTGGTAGACTCAGAAACGATAAACAAGCTGGCAATGGTTCTCGAATTAACGAATCAACTAGAGCCGATGACTTAGGCATTCAAGGCTTTATTCATTCGCAGAGAAGTTATCTGAGACCAGAACCGCGCATATCTGCTAAAGGCTATATGCATGAGACCTGGGAAGCAGAGTCTTCCGCAGCAACGTCGATGCTGTCAGAAAATACGAAGCGAAAGCTTGGGAGTAATATAAGTATGTTACCTTGGCAAGACATGTCATTCAAATACCTTGATCATTACGCAAAGCAAGGCCAAGCTGCGGCCGTACGATATCTACTGGAGTCAAAATGCAACCCTGGAACACGAGTATGTATAGACTGACACTTACGCTATGTCTTGAAGCTGACATGAAGCATCAGAAAAAGCCGAGACCTGGACCACTTTTGAATGCAGTGCGTGGAGGAAGTGAGCGGCATAACAAATGCGTCAGAGCACTGCTGGAATTCGGAGCGAATGTCAACATAATCAACGCCAGCTCAGGCAAAACGCCCCTTCACTATGCAATCGAACATAGGGAATTCAAGGGCTACAGAAACCTCATCTACATTTTACTTACCGGCGGCGCCGACCCGAATATCAAAGACTACAATGGAGACACTCCTCTCCTAAAGATCCTTTATGGTGGCTACGAGCCCCTGGAGAAGCACCGTCGTGATGCACTAGCGCTACTTCTGGAGCAGACTAAGAATCGGACAGACGTTGATGTTATGCCACCTGGGACTCTCAACAGGCCATTACACCTAGCAGTGCGTCGCCAGGATCCTTATGCAGTCGGTATGCTTCTTGAGAAAGGTGCGAAGGTTAACGAACCAAATGGCGCCGGAGTTACGCCTCTCGCACTTGCGGTAGGCAGCTGGGGAGCCGCAAAATCAGCCTATCGACTGGAAGTCCTTGAGCAATTGCTTTGTCATGGTGCGGTAGTTGATGAGAGGATAGGTATCCCTGAGAGCACGGCACTGCACCTTGCTGTCATTTACGGTCAAACAGAACTTGCCCAGCTTCTTCTACAATACAACGCAGACCCAAATGCCGAAGATAAGGAAGGGGAGACGGCATTCACGATGGCGGTCTACCTTCTCAAAGATCGAAAAATCAGTTGTTCCGCACATTCTGCCCTGCTGGGACTTTTGTTCCGACATGCCCAGGCAGCCATACCAGAGGCTGAAGGCACGTGCGCCCTTGTCTCGGCCGTTAAGAGTTCCGACCTGAGAGCAGCTACGATATTGCTTCGGCGTTGTGTGAATGCCCACAATTGGAGCATTGTTGTTGGGCAGCAGCTCCTTGAAATTGCCAGCTCAAAGGAGGACTCGGCAATGGTGGCGTTGCTGATGGAATTGACCGAGGAGCGGATGAATGAGAAATAGAAGCGATCCGATATGATGAACCCAAATCACAGAGGGACGACAAGTTCGAAGAGAAAACGCGACTTCGAATTCCACGAGCTACTCATTAGGTACTATTCTTGGTTTTCCGAACCATTTTCAATCAAATCGCTACAAGCGCGTCACCAACAAAAGACTCCAGATGTTCAGTCGTTTGTCTCAACCTCCCTCCCGTTCTCCGCAAACACCTTTCCCAAGCCAACAATACACCCCAGGATTTCTCAATCTTGCTCTTCCCATCGCCCTTCGATCCCCATCTAGCACACGTTCTTGCACTCTGCAGGCGATGTGTCAGCCACTGCATACAATGATAGCAGGGGGTAGAATGTGAATGTGACTTACTGACGTTGCAATGCTTGTACGGGTACAAGTTCTTGCAGTACGGGTCACACGGATTATCGTTTCGCTCCTGAATGTCCCTCTTGCTCCAGTGGTCACCATCCTCTTCGCATTCGACGTAGATATCCTATCAACACCCCCCCACTAATTAGCCCACAGCCCGCAATCAACCGCCCCTATCAAACACACGTCTCGCGGCACACTTACACAGGCCTGGCAGATCGGGTGCGGCCCCGCCAGCAGCGCAATCGCCTGCTCAATCAGCCGCTCCACCTGGTTCGACTTGTTGTTGCCCTGGCCCAAGTAGAGGCTGGCGATCGCTTTGGCCCCGTCGAAGGGCTCGTAGCGCGGGCAGTCGTTGCGGCGGTCGAGCTCGGCGGGGATGGCCGCGGGGGAGGGGGTGGCGATGGCGACGCTGGAGATGGCGGCCACGAGGGCGAGGAACTTGGTGCCGAACAACATTTTGGTTTGGTTGGAGAGGGTGGGGATTGAGCTTGGTATTGAGTGGGCTTTGGGGTTTGGATCTTTGGCTTCGAGGAGTCCTTGTTGTGAGTGATGGTCATGAGAGAGTGGGTTCGAGGACTCTTTTATACTGAAGGCCTTGGGGAGTCCGCCTAGGACTGCCTAGGAAGTAAGACGCCCAAAGCAAGCAAACAAAGCGGTGCCTAGTTCAGCTCGTCTGGCTTTACTGAAGGAGGACCGATCGACCAGCCTTTGGTAAGCCATGGGAAAGCCACTTGATCGCAGTCGAAGTTTGGTTGGCTACAATTGCGTGCAGAGGGCGGAGAGCTGAGCTAGGCCTTCGTATAGAGGTTCAAACCGCCCTGGCATATTGGCGGGGTACGTGGGACCTTCAGCTACCCCGACTCCATGCAGTGAAGCGTTCGAATACGAGCAATCAGAGAGCCACCAACGAGCCAAGCAGGTCGATCGACTCAGCGAGCTCCACTATGAGAAACAAGAGAATGGATTGCCAATTGCAAGTATACCATGATTGCCGACGCGTGACAACAAAGCCCCATTCCCGGCCTGGCAAGATATCGCCTAAAAACAAGTCGTATTCGGCTTCATAAAGCTTGCCATAAGTTTTGCCAACAATCGTGAATGGAATTGACTCTTTTCGGACATTGACAGCAGTCATGCCAAGCTTCCCCGCAAAACTAAGATAGACTAAGGCTAGCGAGCGGGTCAAGCACGTGGCGCAGTCTTGAAATAAACTTAACTGGGTCAAGAGGGGAAAGGCTGAGATGAGGGGCCGCAGCTGGCCAAGGATGAACACGAGTTGCACGAGTGACACGAGATGGAACAAAGGAAAGTATCAAAGCACTATCAAAGCACTAGAAGACGGTTGTCACCATTCGGAACCAAGGTTCAGGCAGACAAGGCTAAGACGAGGACTTGGCGCCCCTCTTTGGGATTTCAGCTGAGATTGACTGATGCAAGTATTGACATCGATGGCTCTCTTGAAAGCGAAGACAGAGGTATTCGGACCGCTGTGTCTGAGCTACAGGCAGGATTTGACCTTCTCTGCGCCGTTGATCTCGCTGCCAAAACGCTGCCGTGCTTCGGAAAGACCGAGACCAACTGGACCAAATCCGACGAACTCAAGTATCAATACTCCGATAAAGTGTAGCGTCGCCAAATAGCCAAGACCAGCGAAAAGCCTGGTTGACCTGATCTGGACGGTCCAATAGTGTCCCTGGACCCCTAGTATCCTCAGTCCCCATAAAGCCGCTTATCTTGAAAGTTCCTTGGATACTCGGACCATCTTCCTGCAAGCCTGCCCCACGGTCCTCACCTGACAACGACCGTCTCGCCAACATCCAACAGCCCCAGCTCTTTTCCCCACACCATGCCAGCTGTCTCGCACGCCTCCCGAAAGCGCCTTGGAGGCTCCGTCACCTCCTCAAAGTACTGGCTAATGCCTCCCCTCACCGTGCCGTAGTGCATCCCAATCGACCGCTTGCTCTGCAGATCGCGGTGCAAGCAGACCGCATCCTCCGGGTTACAGTGCACGGGCGACATGAAATGGCGAGGCGAATAGAGGCCGATCGGAAGCAGGCTGAGATCGAAGGGCCCGTATTCTTCGCCTATCTCACGGAAGACGGGGCAGATTGGCACGCTGGCCTCGGACGCTTCTTCGGGTACGTACCGGTATCCTGTATCCCCCGCAAAGAACAGCTTTAGAGGCGAGGCTGCGGTGCTTGGCTCGGCGGAGGTCCTCGGAGTAGATGATGATGATGCATCACCGCTTTCCAGCACCCAAGAGCTCCAGAGCGTGCTCATCCGATCCCAGAGCGCCCTTCCCGAGAAGTGTTGCGATGGCGTGCAGGTCAGCTTGACGCTGCCGACACTCGGCAAGCCCACTTGCACCCCCTCCCACCAGTCCAGCTGCGTGACATCTTCGCTCGCGATCCCCATCCCGTGTAGCCGTGCCGCGTTCCCCAGTGGTACCAGGAAGTGTACCTTCCCCTTCCTCCGTGCGTAGATCGCCCGTATCGTCTCGGCGTCCAGGTGGTCGTAGTGATCGTGACTTATCACCACCACATCCACCTCTGGCACTTCTGCCAACGTACATGGCGTGGGCGTGTATCGCTTGGGACCGGCCCAGGTGACTGGACTCGTGCGTTCGGAGAATACGGGGTCGAATAGGATCCGCACGCCCCTCTGCTCTCCGCCGTTCTCTTCGACGGGCGTTTCGATCAGGAAACTGGCGTGCCCGATCCACGTCGCTTTCAGACCGACTTGACCGCTGCCCCAGTCGGGTTGAACGATGTTGACAAGTTTGTCTCGTGAGGGGACGGGTTGGAAGTCGCGGTTTCGACGCGAGGTCAGGAAGGCGTCGAGGAAGGAGTGGGAATGGAAGGAGGGCCAGGGGTTCTGGAAGGAGGTGGGAGGTTGGCCGACGTGATGGGGGGGTGGGGTGGGCAGGACGTGGCGGAGCGGTAGTGGGGTTATCTTGGGGACGGCGGTGAGAGACATGGCGGGCTGTAGCGGAGAGCTCTACTGATTATATCGGATGTCGCAAAGGAAGCTTGGTCGGCAAGATGCCGGGAGATCTCCAGTCTCATGCACCATACCTTGTACTACCTTACCTTACGCGACGATGTTCCGACCAGAGGATAAGACCGAGTCATAGTGGGGGCCCGGCACGTCTGGCCTACTTCTTGTGTTGGTCAAACCCTCAACAGTCCTTCTCTATTCTTTCTCCTTTTACCTCCACATATACAGGTCTTGAATCAGTCCGAATTGTTCTAACTTCTGCATTGAGTTCTCTGTCTGCGCTGAAACACTTATGCCTCTTTACAGGCATCGCCATTGGCGCGTCTTTTAACTCACTGTTGTGCCACGATCGATTGCGTGTAGCAACAACCTGCCTTAAAGGTGGAGAATCTCTTTCATTACCAGATAACCTTTCTAAGACCCTTCTCGTACCTGTCGATGTCTTTGCGTCTCATTTCCAATGTATTGCATCATTATCTACCTGACATGCGCTCTGAGCTGCGTGAGACTCATCTGTGCTGGACCGGCACTGTCCTCCACTTCGCGCGCACTGCCTTTCTTAGAACCTCGCGAGGCTGCCGATCCAGTGCCCACCCCGCTGGTCGATCATTACAATGGCTCGTGTGATTTTGCAAGTGCTATGAATGCCGTCAATATCTCGATAACTACGCATACCAACATAACGGCCATTGTTCAGGCGTGTCCTCTGGCCTGCTCCCAGGCTTACGGTAGCGGCAATCCGGATCTGGCGGGCATTGGCGTCAGTAATAACCTCAATAGTCCATGGTCATTGAATAATAGAGGAGATAGATTTTTGCCTCATACCTAATCCAATTGGCTCTCACAACCATATGGGGCCCCATATACCGTCTCCTATACCGGCTCGTACAATGCGGAAAAATCAAGAGTCACTTTGGACGATACATAGATGGCCTACAGGCGCTTCAGTGGTGTTACCTGGATGCGTCCGCATACTTTACCATTGCCATCGTCGTCGCCGCCTTATAGCGAACTCATCAGGACCCACCCTTGTTCGAGTACAGTTTTCTGCAATGCTTAGCCATAATGGTCTGGTGTAGTCTTGCCTGTACACTCATTGCCACGAAGCAGCCTATAGACCGGGAGTTCATGCATTCGGTCTACACGGTGATTTGTCTTGGAATGATGGGGATTATTCTTAGTATGGGTGTGCCTACGAAGTTACAGCCACTGGTAGAAGCTTGCAAGAGGTATGAAGCACTAGCACCAGCGTCCAAGAAGACTTTCCTTGAGGCTGTGCTCCCTGCTTCACTAGGCGCAGTATTGGTGGGCTTTGCTGTCGGGTATCTCTTCTACAGATGGAATCAACGCCATTCGCTTTGGGATATCATCATTGATATTGGTTGTGGCCTTAGCCATTTATTTCTCATCTTGATCATGTTTGGACTGAGCAGTGTCCGGAACGAGATGAAAGATTTGAGCACGTCAAATCCCAACTATCATGACGGCGATTGGGGCTTTGGATAGGTCGCAGCTATTTTCACCTGAATACCTCCACTCGTCGACTTTATCTATCACTCTAAAGGTAGAGGACTAACACGGCATGAAAGTTGAGACTGGCTAACAGGTGCACAAGATTGGTGGATGCATCGCGAAGACCTGGCTACAGCCACCACCGGCGTTGACGCGCGCTCTTCTCCGCCTATAGAAAGCTTTCCTTTGCCGGTACTATCAGTAACACCGCCCTCTCCACCCACTACTTCACCTCCGCCGCCATCACCCGGGCTCGTGCGCCGAGGATCAGCACCTCCAACTATCTCAAAGAGATCGAGTCTTCCCTGATTGTGTGAGAGGCTAGTGGGTGCCTTCACCTGCACCGCGGCCATACAACTTTTCAACTCCTTGCTTCTGGGTATTTTGTCCAACCTAGCACTGCCTACGCGGGGCCACATATTAATAGATGAGGAGTATCCAGAGGATGAGCTTGGCCACTATAGACATGCGAGCATTTTAATGATGGTTTCAGGTTGAGGGTTGACCCAACTTGCTGGCTTGGATATGGGATGATTGGAGTACTTTTAGGATTGCGTGATCTTGCGTTGCCTTTGCAACCATTCGAGCTTAGCAGCTATGCCAGATCAGATTGCGGATGTTTTCATCGTCGTGCATTAAGTGAGCCCCTCTACGTACACTACTGATGTGAGTTCGTCTGTGTCCTCGTCGTCGGTCCATCAAAGGCCATGCCCGAGACGGCTTGTTGTGCCGTCAACTTACAAGCGAGTTCCCCTTTTCCAGCATCTCTCGCCCAGGCGAGCTTCGACCAATGTCAGTTTGAATGCTCATCCACTTTCACCCCTTGGTAATGTTGGATTTGTTTCGATAAAGACAGGCTTATTGCTAGAACAAAGGAGAATTCGCCTAATTATAAGGCCATGGCTGAGGAGCCTGCACCCCGAAATCCACCCTGAAATCACCCCAATATGCGCCTATAGGCGACGGCCGAGGCCGACAGCGTGCATATTCAACAGGTAACCGCTAGCGAGCACTGGCAGCGGATCGGCATGGCTCGTGACATACCAAGTCATATATCGTCGAAACTTCCCTTGATCCTCGTCTCTCGTCTTTTTTCTCCCTTCTCCCGTCTCTTACCTCTCCAACCTCCATTTAGGCTGCAAAGACGCCGGAAGACCTTGGTACAACAACAGCGAACCTGTACAGGAGTTTCCGATATAGAGCTTTACATCGTAATGGTCGCATCGACTACACTTGAACCTGATGACAGGAGAGGGACCTCCCAGCCTGGCTCCGCGGACCGCTGTTCAAGCCCCATAAAACGCCTTTGGCAGGTCGCGCACCCCATCCGCGCCCCGGAAACACGTGAAAGGGTCATTCAAACTAATCACATCGCAAGAATGGTACTATCAGGAACAATAGCATCGAAAGGGATCAAACGGTCCAGCGCAGCTAGAATGCAAGACGGTGTGGAGTTGAACCGCTGCTGCCACCTCCCTCGATGGCATTTATGCTTTGATACCTTGGGGATTTTGGCCAATGAATGATAGGGTAAATTAGGAAGTCGTTCTACGTTGAGGGAGCATGCATTAGGCTCAAGTAGAGCTACACAAGCTCTGTGCTACCTACGGTTCACGTCGACAAGGCCGTTCCTTTCATTTTCTTCCGCGGTCTTCTCTCTCCTTTTACCCTGAATCCTTGTCATATCATATTCCGCTTTGGCTCTGTTGGGCCACCTGCTAGTATCATTGTATTCACTGCACAATATTATTTATTGCTTTACTTTAAGAGTGTGTATTCAATCCTCTCACCGAATTGTCAACGCTCCATCTATAGAGCCGCCATACGCAAGCCGAAATTTGTTGAGAGATACGTATATCAGCACTGTGCCCAGCAGCATGACGGATAACGTCGCCTCCAAAGCATTGGAGAACCGCTTCACCGATGAAAGCATCACAAATGGTACTACACACTCGACTCCTACTCTCGAAGCACCCTTGACTTTAATCGACCAAATCATGCCACCTGCCTTCACTCGCATGATCCTCTGCTTTTCGTTGCCATTCGGTACCGATTGTGCCGTCGTCATTCGCATACTAAGGCAAGGCTTAAAAGCAACCATTTCCAATATTCCAATTCTATCAGGTGAGCTGAAGTGGGCAGGCCCAAGCAAGCAGAAGGGGCTTCGTGCTATCCATCTTGGCCTCCACCCAGAGCTCTTTGTCAAAGATTTGATAGCATCGCATATGGGCTATGCAAATCTGCGTGCAAAACACTTCCCGCCTTCTGAGCTTAACGGCGACATCCTGTGCGGTCAACCTGGGTTCCCACAGCAGCAGACTGACCTACCGGTTTTAGCGATCCAAGCCAATTTTATCGAAGGAGGTATGCTACTAGGACTATGCATACATCATCTAGCCTTAGACGGGGCAGGCATCACAACAGTCCTCAAAGTTCTCGCCGAGAACTGCCGCAACTTCCGAGAACTTGCCGGTCATACTCCTTCAAAAGTGCAACTACCCCCGGAATTGTTCGACCGAACCCCGTTAACGCATGGCTCCGGCAGCGGCCTCATCTCTGACCATCCTGAATACGTTGTCCTACCAGGCTCTCCGACGGGGCCCCCTGCCTTCTTCCTCAAAACCACCCAGAGCGCCATCTTTTACTTCTCCCGCCCCGCTCTCGCCGCCCTCAAAGCCGCCGCATCCCCGGCAAATTGCTCCCACCCCGCTCCCCAAGACGTCAAATGGATTTCTACCAACGATGCCGTCAACGCGCTCATCTGGCGCTCTATCATGGCCGCAAGCTACGCCACCAACCGCATCAGTGCCAACGCACTCACTTCCTTCTCCCTCGCCGTCGGGTGCCGCACGCGTAATGATCCGCCACTCCCGGCGGACTGGCTGGGAAATGCAAGTCTGTACAGCCGCGCCGACAGCCCCCTTCCCGCGCTTCTCGCTCCGAACAGCCTCGCTGACTTGGCCGTCGCGGTCCGCAAATGCGTCGCCAAAGTCGATAACGCACACGTCAAGAACGTCGTGCAGCTGCTTAGCTCCTTGCCGGATATCTCCCTCTTGATGCCGTATTGTCTGGGTGACTTGATGGGAACGCATGCGTTTGTAACGTCGTGGTGGTCGATGCCGGTGTACGAGATTGATTGGGAGAGTGCTTTTGGAGGGAGCTGTGAGAGTGTTAGAATCCCGGATAAGGGTCTCGTGCCAGGGCTGCAGATTGTGCTGCCGGAGGTGGCTGGGAGTAGGGGTGGTGGGTGTGAGGTGATGATGGTGCTGGAGGAGGAGGTTATGGAGCGGCTGAGGGGGGATGAGGTGTGGATGAAGTATGCGGAGGCGAGATAGTGTGAACAGTCGTACAGCAGGATCAATCCACGCGGAATTGGAACAATGGAGGACGGGAAGAGTTCTTGATATAAGAGATATGCTATGTTCACCTCAGGCTGACACGTGCAATAATACAAAATTTCCGAACAACAAAACCGCAGATCAAGCGTTCAAGATCTCAAATCGCCAGCTTTCATTTACATACACTTCAAGGCAATTCCGTGACAGCCTCGTCGCCTCCATCAACCACCCGCCCCCCCCAACCCTCCTCCCCACGAGTCTCTCCGCAAGTAAAGTGAACAGTACCGTCCCAGTCACTTATTGTCCATAAAGAGTCCCCACGCCGACCTGATGCTCCCCATCATAGATCTTGAATATCGCCCCATACTTCCCCTCCAGCTCCGGAACCCACGCCAGCGCCCCCACCGCCGCCTGCACCACCCGCCACGTCAACTGGTGATTATCCGCGTTCTGGAGGTAGATCTCCGCGGGCGTTGGTTGTTCAACATACACAAAACGCCCCTGCGGTATCAGCGCGTCGCCGTCGCCGTAGCGGCTGATCTCGAGGTTCACGAAGTCGGATGCTCCGGCCGTGATGGCGGCGAAGACCGCTGAGCCCAGTTCTATTGTTGTCTTCCCGATTAGCTTGATGGCTGTGTTGCGGACGTTGTAGGTCCATTCCGGGGCGGCGCGGATGAAGAGGGCTGAGGCTTCGTGGGCGGAGGGGTTGAGAGCTGGGAGGGGGGGTTGGGGTGCCGGGATGGATATGCTTAGGGTTGAGGAGATGCAAAGGGCTGCTGTCACGGCTAGTCTGGAGATGCGCATGGTAGTGGTGGTGGGGGAGGACGTTTGTGAGGTTCGGGGAATGGAGCTGTCTAATTGGGAACCGGGGGAAGGCTTTCGACCAGTAGATAGACGTGGAATCGGGGATCTTGGGGTTAAGAGTTGCCATTGGGTAGTGCGGGGAGTATATGAATGCCCGCTGCGGTCGGACTCTTTCAGGATCTCACTTGGTGAAACCTTGCCTGTGAAACATAGTGCTTTGCCACCATCGTCGCGACGTTCACTTGCGATTGCCGCTCAAGCGTCGTGCTGAGACCAGCTGGGCCCATCACTGGCAGAGAGCAATAGACGACGTCGGACATGGATGAAATGATATATGAAGACGGAAAGTGGCTCAGCTTGGGTGGTGCTGAACGGCCACTGTTGATTACGGTTTGCCGCTTTCCCAAGTCGTGCTTAGAATAGAGAGCTGGTGGACGGCGTGGAATGGAGATCGCAACGGTCATCCGGGGCTCAGCCCTTGACAGCAGTATAGCTGTGCAACAATCGGAGCGTTATGCCAGACGGCAAGGTTCGTCTCTCTTGATTTCATCTGATCGCGGAGTGATTCCCTTGAGCACCGGCGTCAAATCCGCCGATTGGCCACCGCGCTAGAGGTGGCGGAGGTGCACCCGACCTTCGCATTAATGCCCCCTTGAAATTGCATGGTCTCCACTTCAGTTCCTACCTCTGTCTCTCATCTCTGTTTCTCGCACGTTGCTTTGCAACACTGTATCCCAGTACATGCTTGTTCGTCCTGTGGTTGTACCTGGTTTTCTGGATCGGCGTTCTCGATCCCGTGGGAATGGGAAAGATCGCATCGTTGCACCGTCCATGTAAGTGATGGAAAAACAAGAACGTATTTTCGTGCGGCTTGCTGCAGCATATTTGATATTATATCAAGGTCCGGCTGCTTTTCCTACTCGCCAGTCAAGCTTCTGGTGATCAATGGTGTATAAGAGAGCCGCGGCTCGGCCTAGTATTTATGCACGCGTCAATGTGGCCATCGGATGATCGCAGATGGGGAAACGTACAGACTCAAGCATGCGAAGGTATTCTCCCGTGGTGGGATTCTTCCTCAGCACTCAGACTGTCTTTTGTTACCGGCCACTTTATCTATCTGAGGCGTGTAATATACCTCAACCCATCGCCAGTGATGCAGGTATGCGTATCTGCTTGTACCCTCCTCAAGAAAGGTAAAGCTATACGGGCCTGCTGCAAGTATACCAACGGCCCTGCCGCCTTCTAGACTCGACTCTAGTCCTTCAAGTTTCTATATGGGTAGAATCGAACCATCATTTACATGTCAGTGGTTCTCGTTGAACTTCATAACCACTTCTCGAGTAGGACTGCAGAGGCGGTCTGCGGAGCCTTTCACCTGTCACATGCAGCTGAGAGGCTGACAATCATGAAGACACGTCGGTCAGCACATGAATGACTCCAGTGGGGTGCACGCAAGAAGGGTCTTCGCGTGAACCTCTACGTATGAGGGAAAGGAGCATGGCATATGTTATGCATGATACATCGCCTTAACCATTCGATCGCCGCAGATCTAGGTAAGCTGCTCTAGGCCTCTGCTATGCCATGTCTCCTGTCTCGGCCACGGCATCACTGTGCTTCTGTACTCCTATCTCCTTTGTATATGGGCTATACCAGCACCATGACTTTGGTGTTCATATTCCTTATCACTCACTCACTTTCCGTGCCATTGATTTGCTTCTGTTGCTTCTGTTCTACTCCTCGATCACCGGGTGCACGAGGTATTGCACTATAAGCCTATTCGGTCCACCGCGTCCCTCATGGGCTTAATATTGTCCGCGACAAATCCTACAATTTGTCCTCCAACCTGTTCTGCCTCAGTATGTCTCAAAATATCCAGGTATACACAGGCCTTTGGGTGGACTGGAGCAGAGGGCGAATCCTTGGCACTACCCTTACGCTCTCTGAGCGGCAATAATCTTTCCTCACTAATGCCCTTGCGCTGCTTGTGCAACTAGCGGGAAGTCACTTGTGGAATACCATGAAAGTACATTGTTCACCAATGGCGAGCCAGTCTCAATAAGCACGATCCGCTATTCTGCCAGCAACAAGCAATTCTTTGAAATACCTCCTCGGCGGATACCATATTGGGCCTCCTCTCCATCAGTAGAGCCTGGCGATCCCTGGAGAAACGACCCTTGGGGCGCTGCTGGTACTTACTCATCATCGCTGGAGTTCACATGTGCGGTTTTACAGCGGCAGCCATCTTGTCAGGAAAAGTCACGATGAAAGATGCCGGAGTATTGATACGCAGCCCGACTTGTGGTCTGTGGTCTATATCGGAGAATTTCAACGAGGCATTTCGAGGTGCAGACAATGGGTATGGGAATGATTTTGTTGGTGTTACAACTTACTTTAGGACGAACGCAGTAATGAGCGCTAGCGACGTTAGAGCTTGCACATGGTTTGGTAAGCTAAACTCGAGCCATTTAGTTACTATTGAGGATTCCATGTTTCTACCGGACGTTTTAAGTGGCAGAATGTTACCTACGGTGCTCTATGCCCTTTCGCACCGGAAATGTGCATCAACTCTTCTTCCGCAGGCGCTTTTCAGCTGGACACCGGACTAATCAATTCGGATGCTGGATTCGGAACAAATGCACCCCCTGAAGATCAAGTGCTTACCTGCGCACCGCTTACAACTGCCGGATATTCTTCGAATCGAGCACCAGAGCTTCTCTTCCCGACCGAGTCGGAAGGCCACTACCAGTATTACTTTTACGACGGGTTAGCCTCGGGGCCTAAATGGACTAGGTGCGTTAACAAAACCTGGACCATGACACTGGATTCTGCGGCTGTAACTGACTCTATTGGCTATAAGCTTGAGTTCGTATCCTACCCTCTAAGTTTTATCGAAGATCAGGATGTCGTTTTCTAACACCATATCAGATTAGTGTCAAAAGCTCTCCGCGAGACTTCGTTCCAATCTGGAAATTGAATGTCAGCGACGGCGACGTGACATTGCTGTTTCTGGCGTCAGGAGCGGATTATGTGAATCAGCACATTGACGACCCATGGTTCTCTGCCCATGTCTCCAGCAAGGCAAAGGCAGGCGATCCGTGGTCATTGGATGAATTGAATACGTACTCAGCTGATGAACCTATGACTGTACTCGGTTGTGTTGAACAACAAATCATTGGCAAGTGCAAATGTTTGTACCCCATCCACTGGCACTCTGCTCGTCAACAACAGTCTTCTACATCTTAATCTGAATCTGCAGCAAAGGAGTACCGCACAAAGGCTATACACAACGATGCAAGCCAACACCTTGGGCAGAATAGCATCAGCATTTAGTTCGGATTACATGGTTGCGGCACAATTCCTTGATCAATCCACCTTGCTATCACTACCTCTGCCAGACAACCAATGGATGCTCGAAATTATGGATTGGGCGGATATCATGATGGCAAACAACCAGCGGATAGTAGTAGGATTCGCAACTGGACCAGTAAACCCTCAGTTCAATTCGTATTTCAGATCTTTCCCTGACTTTGATGACGATTGGATGTGCTTCAATCAGCGAGTCCGAGCTTTGCCTCAGTACGTCTCCATCAACGTCCTCGGCGTTTACATAATTCTCCTCGTCGGTCTACTCATCATCTGCGTTGATTACACCATCAGCTCCATGGTACATGGCCTCCATCAACGGCACAAGAGCAAGGACGGGCTCTACAAGCATCATTTCTGAATTCTTGACAGCCTCCTCCAACTACAACGCATATGTTACGAAAGTCACGGCTATGGACCATGGGTCAACCGTGATGAGGAGAAGCCGACCGCTCTGCCTGGAGTGGATTTCAGTTTTCCAGTGCATTTTGGGGATCTGGAGAAGAAAAGATTAGATGAAGTCTACTCAGATGAGCAATGACATAGCAGTACAAGACATGGAGACGCAGTATTTAATGGATTCGAAGGGCCCATACACCGACGAAATAGACAGCAGCGTGCCTCATCAATATCGGGGCGCCAAACACGTAAATTCCGCAGACAAGCCAAGGACCGATATCACAGATAGCAGTCCGCCGTTGAAGGTCACAACCTTACTTTCCGTGGAGGAGACGAGCGCCGATACAGGATAAAGCAACAAAGCACCGTACTTCCGTAGCATATGAGGTCGAAGACTTGATTGAACCCGAGGAGAAAACCACACTGACAAGCAGCAGGACGTTGATGCAGCTGCGTCGCTGGACTAAAGGGAAGGGAAGCGGATATGTGTCTTTGGAGGATCACGGCGTTTGAGCTCATGGCGCAGACAGTGACGTCTACAAAGGGGACTATGTTCAGGTAACGTGTCGGCAAATTTGTTGTGGTACCAGGGCCTGCTGGAAGCTATTGACCGGTTGGGGAAGGATTGGATGTGGGCGACTTGACTGCGGCTTCCATGATGCTTGTGAAAGTTTAGAGAGCTTCGAAGCGCCCTGCAGCTGCACCAGATAGCCTATGACCGTTTCTCTCTTGACTCTAGGCGTATCGATCGCCAGACAGCAACTGCAGTTTGTGCGATGGATACCTCTTTCAGTTGTGGAGGTAATTTACGATCCGAGTGTGCTCCACGTCTACAATATTCCACTATCCCTGTGTCTCCCTTTGCTTCAAAATACTGCAGTAGCCTTTTCGAGGCGTTATATCCTCAACAGTGCTCCCTTTGTGTCATCTCCTAGCTTGGCCTTCCATACTTTGTTTTCATTCAACAGAAAGATCTCACCACCTCGGCCGAAACAGAAGTTAGCGATGCCCCCAGGTACATAGATCTTTCCGATCAGAGATCCGCCGACATTCCAAACGTTCACGCCGTCGCCGCAACCACTGTACACATTATCGGCCATATCGCACTTGATGCCATCAGGAACGCCTGTATCTGCCATGGCAAAGACACGCCTATTTGTGAGAAAAGGCGATCCATGCTTGTGAGTGACGTTGAAGGCGTAGCTACGAGATCATGTCGTCAACTTAGCCGTTCGAGAAACTAACACTGGAACGAGTTCACCTACATCGTAGACTGCTTGTCTGGTCTATAAATCCCCTTACGCTCTGCACACTTGATAGCGTTCGTATCGGTGATATACACAGTTTCCTCATCCGGCGAGAAGCATATCCCATTCGGTTTGTCAAATCCATCGGCCACAACTCGCAGATCGCCCGTCCCGGATTCGGGATCGTAGCGGTACACTTGACATGGTAACTCGGGCGCCGGGCGAAAGTCTTGCTCGAAGCCGTAGGTGGGATCAGTGAACCAGATCGACCCATCCGAATGCACCACTACGTCGTTGACGGAGTTGAACCACCGCCCGTGGTAGTTGCTTAGGATTGTCTCCGTTTCATAGGGAGCGTGACGGGACATGTATATGAGGCCACCCAGATCAGTTGTCGTGCCCTGCGCGCAGAAGAGAACTCCGTCTCGGTAGTTCACCCCGCCATTCCCCATGGGGATTTGTGGATGAATCTCTTCGCATTCATATTTTTCACCAACCTTATCAAATCTGGAGATCTGAATTTTTCCTTCGCCATTGACCGAGTATTGATTGCTGGTGATGAAAACTTCGCCGGTTGATGGTATGTAGACGCCCGCTTCGTGGGCGAAGGGGTAGGTGGAATTCGACAGTACAACTTCTATAGACGGGTTTGGACCTAGTATTGAGAGAAATGCGTCTTCGTAGACGATGAACCCACCGGAGGTCATTGTTTCTTTGAATGGAGATTTGACCGGATTTGGGGTGGAATGGTACTCGCTCGAGTATCTCTTACGTCATTTGTTAGCGTGGTTAGAGCAGCTTGGAGGGCAGACAGTTTGGATCGTACCATGCAAGACTTGGGCAAAGACATCTCGTGGAGTATTATTAACTGGAAGGAGCAAAGGAGGGAGTGCCCAAAAGTCAAGTTTAAGATAATTGCTGTCGGATGCCTTCACACCCCCCATGAATTTTACTGTTACATCATATTTCATCCGGACCCGTACGGAGTACATAGGTGTACGATCAGCCTACTTCTTTTATGATAGAACATAATTAAATTCACGACGGTGAAATTGAGTTACACGACTTGGAAATATTTCCAGCAAAGTATGACTCAAAGCGCACTTGCGCCATCTGTCCATCAGCTCTGCCCTCTTTACCCAAGATGTACACATACCGATTGTGACCTGCAGCTTTGCTGGTACAGGGACTAAGCGCTCCAATAATAATAAACAATGATGGAAGCGCACCAGCCTCACTACAAAGGCAGTTTGGCATTATCAGCCGCAACAATTTGCTTCGTACCGACAAAAGTGCTTAAGCACACAGGTAGGTAGTTGTTGTGTTCAACGTCTTCTCTCCCTTACGGCCATGATTCGAAGTGAACGTAGACAAATATAGTCTGGGCTGTAACTTATTTAGATGTAATCGCATGATCTCAAGGGTTGATGCTCGTCGATTACAGGACACCCTGCAACCCTTGACTAGGACAATGCGAGTCTAGTGGTCTGGCCGGGCGCTGACCATGCTAAATAGGGACAACGTCTTTACTTGGCACGTCCAGGCAGAGAAGCCATTCGATACCCCTTCCAAAGTAAGCCAACAAGATGTAGCGCATGCATTGAACCAACAAAAGAAGGCGCACTATCTTACTATCTAGTATGTGTTGGCAGAGTGCTGCCTGAAATGCTAGCTTGAAAGTCATCCTGTCATACGCCAATGGGATAGAATTTGCGAACGAAGGATTGGCAAAGAATCTGCTGTACAGTGACGGCTTGTCTCCGGACAGATTACGCCACCATGAAAACTAGCCCGAAGAAGGTAGCGGTGTGAGCCTCGCGCTGACCTCTCCGCCACCAAATTTTAGTGCATGCAAGGTCCTTGTAAGGTCCGACGCCCTACCTGATCAGGTGAGCTGCGGGTAAAAGTTGATTTTTTCGGCGGGAAAGGCGGTTCAGGAGTAAAAAGCGAAAAATGGAATTTTTCTTATAGAACTCGGAGGCCTCAACCGGGCCTTCTTAGCATAGTCTAGATAGAAATCACACTTTATTTACCATACAAATACCATCGCCAGCATGTCTGCTCCTGCCTTCGTCGCCCCCGAGGTCGCTGATCACTTTGTTCAAGCCTTGACGAATTTTCCGCCGTCACACCTGCTTCCGCCGCAGCAAGATATGCCTGCCACCGATAAACAGGAGGCTTGAAAGCACAGGTGAGGAGTGTCTTCCTGTCTCTCTCCGGCAATGGGTTCTGTCCCAGCCAAGCCAGAGACCCAGTCAGCGACAGCCACTCCCCACTGAAGAAATCCTCTCTGAGGACTTCCGCAACATCTCCTCCATCGCCTTCAGTAGGGCTCCTACCCTCAGGCAGGCCTCCTTGTCTCCTCCCAGACCCTCCTCTTCTGCCTCCTCCTCCTCCTCCTCCTCCTCCTCCTCCTTGAGCGACAATGAGGCTGAGGAGCCACCCCCCTCCACAAGACAGTCCTCCAGAGCCAAGAAACCGAGCAGGAAGCTCACGTCCCAAGCCGCTCGTGAGCTCAAACATACCAAGGCGAGAGCCGAGAAGGAAGACCGGAAGAAGGCCAGGCAGGCCAACAAGGCAGGAAAAGAGGCGGAGAAGCTCCGCCGCAAGGAGCAGCAGAGGGCAAAGAAGCAGGCCAGGGAGGAAGCGGAGGAGGCTGAGAAGGAGGTGAAGGAGACTCAGCGGCGGCAGTGACATCTCAAGAAGGGTGGGTGGAGGGAGGAGATCTCCCAAGTCGGAATATCTGACATACAGTTAGCTTTTAGAAGCTCACAGTAAGGGGGGTTTGAAGGAATTTTGGCAGCACTTCATTGCCTGGGGCCACCCAGATTTTTGGTTGGTGAGGGGGGGCAGCAGTGGCAGTGGCGACAGCGGCGGCGACGAGCCAGCTGTTATGTAGGGGGGAGGCGACGGCGGCGGCGGCGGCGGAGAGGCGGCGGGGAGGCGGCGGGGAGGCGGCGGCGGCGGCGGCGGCAAGGGGAAGTTCTCTATACACATATTAATTAGACGCCATAAAAGTGAATTTACCTACATATTATATTGAACGCTCGAAAAAGAGGCGTTCCAAATGGCCGAAAAATTGAGTTGGTGGGGCGAGCTGCCTAGCGAAGTCTAGTTTTTCGCTAGTAAATTAGTATGCAAGCAGGCTGGAACACCCTGGCAATGTGGCGCCAGCTAACCATATAATTACTAGTTTTCATGGTGGCGTAATCTGTCCGGAGACAAGCCGGTACAGTGACTCATTAACTGTAAATCTGTAGAAGTATATACTATGGTTATTGCGCATCGCTGCGACGTGACGAAGCAGCTGTTGGAATCAGCCCTGGTATAAACATCAACGAGGAATCTGCTGCGTTCAGCTCTGTATGACCCAAATTGATTTATTTTATAGTCGATACAGTTCTTTCAGAAGCCATCAGAATGTGCGATTACTTTGAGTATACAGTGGTGTACAAAGGATGCACTTGAAGTCCAAAACATGTTGTCCACAGAGAGAAGGATGTATATTGCGACAAGGTGACAATTGAGGGAAAGCCAATCTGCGAACCGGTCGAGCGCATTCCATGGGAATTTGGTTCGAGCAAGGTTGCTGGCCCATGCCCTAAGTGTGGCATGTACTCAGATCACGGCCATAACATTCTGCATCTGACGTGGTCTAGCTTCTTAGGTGCCAGAAACCAGACCAATCTTCTGTCATCAATGGGAGACCTTGTGGAAGGCGTGTACCGCGAGGACGGCGGTGAAGGACATTGCAAGGATGGCTTTCAGGCGGGCAGTTTGAGCTAGGAAGTTACGCAGTTAGGACGCGGTTCCAGGAGACAGCTGATTATCATACCTTCTGTTTCAATACACATCAATACTTCAGCCATAGAAGGAAACTTCAGGTTCCAGCAGCCTGCCACGGTTTCTCTCAGGACTCTCAGCCGTGTAACGTCCGGAAATTGCTTCTTTCGAAAGCGGGTTTCCACCTCCGCATCAAACACCTCTTTATCAAATTCGCCAGCATAGGGCCCCCGTCCTGAAACCATTTCATAAAGAGCAGAGCCGAACGCGAAGATCTCAGTCTTTTCTGTAACCGTAATTTCGTTCGCCGAGGGGTCGTCAACATCCGGCAGTTGATGCGTTACGCTGTAGCAGACGGTCGCTGGGGATCCATCAACCGATGAACCGGCGAAATCACCTAGTTTGATATTGAGATCCCCATCTAGGAAGAAATTGTTGCAGTGAACATCTCCGTGAAGCACGCCTCTTGAATGGCAGAACGCCAGTGCCTGCGCAGCCTGACAAGCCCAACGGTATAAAAGCTGCGCTGGCAGTTGAGTTGTGACTTGGCGCTGGTACTGTCGTACGCTTCCGTTGACAGCCCATTCCAGGATTATGCCGTCCTCAGAGGAACCGTAGTATTCCAATACTGTTGACGGCCGGTGTGGGCCTTGTAACCGCTTATAGATCTCAACTTCTACAGCGCACATCTCCTGAGCTGCAGGGTCATCGTGAGGCGTTTTGTGAACGCGACGCGTGCCATGGAAACGATAGACAATACCTGATGACCCGAGGCCTGCGAAGTCCATACGAATCAGAAGACTGACGTCGTCAAAACTGCATAATCCAGTGTTCCGAAACCCCCCCCCCATGAACCCCCGGGGGGCCCCCCGATGCCAAGGCCCTAACGGAGGTTACTGAGGGGGGGTGAAAAAGTGAATAGAGCATACATAGTTGTAGATAGACAAAATCAACGAAATTCAAATGAATTCATAGAAAATCAAGCCTCAACCTTCAACATGAGTTTCAGTGACATTATCAGTGAACTCAGCTCGCTGGCCTCAATCAACATTGACACCGCTGGCCTCAATCCTTTCATTCTAGACTCTCTGTCGCCTAGTGACTGAATCACTGTACAGGAGGTCTCATACGTCAAAGCAACTGCTCTTGCAGGCTCAGTAAGAGGTGGAAATACATCATGAGTATGAAAGCATGATATGGAGCTGATTGCAGCTGAAGACAAGCGGAAATTCTGGCTTTGCAGTCTCTGTAAGACCACATTTGTCAAGAAAGGAACAGATCACATTGAAGGACATCTTAGAAAGAAACATCAAGTTATAAAGAGTGATTAATCAATTACAGCCTCAGTCCTGAAGCAGCAGCAGAGAGGAAGTACCTTTGATAACTTGATTTCCTGTATCAGTTATGACGCCTTTCACACCGCCTTAATTCACTGAATTGTCTGTATGCACATATTTTTCTCAATTGTTGAAAACACCTTCTTTTGAGCCTTTCTATTCATGATATTCATCACAGTTCTCAGTATGTTGCCCCTTGATGAAGACACAATAAGAGGGTGAATTATAAGGAAATTTCAACATAAGAAGGAAGAGATTAAGCAGTTATTACACATCAACAAGAGTCTTATACATTTCTCATTTAATTTATGAACTTCTCTCAATGCTCTGATCATGCTTGAAATTGTGACTCATTACATGAATAATTTAAGCAAGAATCATACAGTTTTACTTGATCTTCATCAGCTTTGAGGATCACACTCAGGTGAAAACATGACACAACTGATTATAAAAATCATTCTGAAGTATGATATTGTGATTAAGATTAATTATTTTGTCCTGAATAACACCTCTTTCAATGATACATGTGTGAAGATTGTTTTACACAAGCTTCATTCAGATCTTAACTTTATTCACTGTCATTTATGCTGTCTTGAATATGTGCTTAATCTGAGAGTTAAAGCCTTTTTATTTAATCAGGAGACAGAGGCTTTTAAGGTTGAAATTACTCTTCATCAAGCTCTTAAGAATGACATTAAAGAATTATAATTATGACAGAAAAGAAGAGCAGTTGAAAAGCTTCACAACATTGTCATCTTTATTCATCATACACTTCAAAGAAGAGAGGCATTTGAGGATCTTATTAAGCTGAATACACTCACCTTGAACAGCTTTCAAAACCTTCAATTAGTGATGAATAATGCAACCAGGTGAAATTCCCTCTATAAAATAATTCAGTGAGTCATACAGCTTAAAAACATTATTGATTATTTCCTTATTCAAAATTCAACTAGCAGTCATAATATCATGCTTGACAGGAAGGAAGAAAGAGCTTTAAAGCATAACATTTTTACATCAGAAGATTGACTTTTATTGATTAAAATGCTGAAGATTTTAAAGCTGTTTGAGACTTTGATAACTCACATGAAGGGGTATGATTCAAAGGGAGAAAGAAACTGTGTATGAGAGTATTTAACCTCTCTGAAGTTTCTAATGATGAAGCTGAAAGAGAAGAAGCAGTTTTATAATATTTTAATCAACAATCCTGAGCTTTGTACACCTGAAAATTGACATCTGAAGGTATGCATTATCAATGCATGAATGAAGATTAATGAGTATTATTCATAACTTGATAAGTCACCTGTTTATTACACTGCCTGTGTCACAAATCCTCAACTGAAGTGAGCGTGGTTTGAAAGCAGCTGAAAGGAGAAACTGAAATGAATTTTACATGAAAAAAAGATTCTAAATTCATTATGACTGTCAGAGTATAAAGAATGAAATCTTTCATCTTCAGATGATGTTAATATGACTCTTAATGAGTCAGATTCAGATAAATTCAATTAATTTGTTATCATGTTTGATGATCAAATCATGAAGAAGCCTGATTCTCTGAAAATTTATCTTTAAAACAATTTCATTTCAGATATCAAAAACCTTCTGAAGCATTAACAGTCACAGGAAAGTCTTTATTCTGATCTCAGTTAATTGATCTACAATACTTGCTTTATTTCAATCATGTCCGCTGAGTGTAAAAGGGTATTCAGTAGTACAAAGTTATTAATAACAGATCAATAAAATCAGCTGAAGAAGAACATTATTGAGGTTAATGAAGTACTTAAATCATAACTTTATTAAGTTAAATGTACATTTTATAACTGCTTCTTCATTGCTATAATATTCATTCTAACATCATGTCAGGGCCATCATATATAGTAGTATGACAATATGACAGTACAACAGTATGACAGTATGACAGTATGACAGTACATCATTATAACTCACTTATATGATGACTCAGTGAGTAGTGCCTTGACATCAAGTGAAAACTCTTCACAAGGAGGTTCAGAAACCTGCTTCATTAATGATCAGTTTAATTACTGAATAAAAGATGTATAATCACTGCATTGATCTTATCATAACTTTACTGCATATGACACTCTGTTCAACATTTATACAACAACTGTCATACACTCACTTTCTTACATACTGATCACTCAGTACCTTCAGGTGAACAGTCATGTCAAAAGCAAATAAGACATGATGACATCAACACTTTAATCTCATCAAGTCAGTGAATCAGTCAATTAAGTTAAATCAAGGCCTTCAATTAACAAATTTATATTATTAACTGTTGACACCTCTGCTTCTGACATTATCAATGACAATGATGAACATATCAATGCAGGTAACCTTGATGACTTCATTAATGATTTTAAAGCAGTCACTGCTCACAATTAGAAAGTCATCAAGCATCAGTGATTATAATTATGACACATATGACAAGAAATTGAGTTTGAGGATAATAAAAAAAAGCTTCAGAAACTTAATCAACATTTATAAAAAAGTTCTTCAATTATGATAAACTCAAGAAATGACACAGGTTCATCACATGAATTATGATATTAAATTATAACAGACATCACACCTCCCTCTTTTCAACATCTTATAAAGTCATGAGAGCCTCATCTCTATGCAGGAGGCATCAAAGTCATGAGATAAAAACTTTAAAAATACTTGAATGAAATCAATTAAAATCAGAAGCTGATGTCAGAGCAATTTTTTACTGAATGAGATTTCATCATCTGAGCAGGCACCTACCTTGAGAAAACAGTCATGAGTGACTGATAAAAGCAAAAGAAGCAGCATGATCACATTTAAGTCATTTATAACAACTTTTTAAAGATTTTAAAGAAAAACCTATCTTCTGATGAAGACATAAATAAATAAAATATCATCATCTTTAATGCAGTTGAACTCTGTAATCATGATATAATCATCATCTGATATGATAGATGATCAGAACTCTACTGTTTTCTTTCAACTTCACATAAGAAAATCAGTGAGACACTCATTTAAAATCATTAATGATCAAGGCTTCTTCATCACATCTTGATTAAACTATGATGTTGAGATCTGATGCAGGTTGCAAGACAGTCAGTGCAGGAAATTTCAGCACATCTTGACATCATCATCAATCATAAACTGTTTCAAAGCTGCTCAAACATCAAAAAAGATCATTAAAACAAAATTAATAACAACAACAAAAGTACAACACAGATGTTGTACTATGACAGAAAAGAATCCCTCATTAAATAATAAACAATCTGCACTCAATTCACTCAATTCAGCTGTGAAAGAGAAAATAACTCATGAGGTTTTTATCATGAAAGTGACCGCAATCAGAGCCAGAATCTCAATCATATATCAATCACTGAAGAAGTAATTATGATGATGACATGAATATTCACAACTTCCTCATGCTGACAAGAAGACTTCATTCTCAGAAATGAAGTGAATGCATGAAGGTCAACAAGTCTCTGCATTAAATATGAAGTCATCAGTCACTGAATAAATGATTGTATGATTAAATGATTTACAGCCGTCTTCACTGCAGTCAATGTGAATAAATGACTCATGAATCATCTTCAGTTTGCTTCATTATTAATTATTGATGATATCTCACATCTGATATCAGAGCAGCTAGAGGTGGAACTGCATATAACAACAATGAGTGATATGATGAGCAAATCCTCACAATATTCATATATTATCAACAACAGCAGCCAGGGTAATATAATCATATAAGATGTTGTCAATAAGTTGTTCCTATCAACTGAATCCTATGAGGCTCAAGGCAATGCATGAGGTAATGTGATTGAGCTATCAAAGTCTGTCATACTGATGATTACAGTGTATGACACTGATGATCACTTTTATCACTATAGCAATCACTTTTTTATCACATAAGATAACACATCAGCTCCTTTTGTCCTCAGGCTATCATTTCTAGTTCATGCAAACTCAAATCACTACTATGATATGAGTAAATTTCTATGAAGGAAGTTAAAACATACTACTGCATGTCATATATTCACTGCTGATGAAAAGAACATATTAAAAAATGTTTTATGTATGAACAACCTCATCATTACTGATCACTTTATAAGGCTGATGAACTTAATAATTGATATGAAAAAATATACCCTTCAGATGAACTCATTACAGTATGACAGAAGTAATGATGTGTATGACACATTATCTTCTGAATATTATGACTTCACAGACATATTTTAAGCAGCTGAGAAGCAGTCTCTGCCTGTGAAAGGTTCACATGATCATGTCATTGACTTGAAATCAGAGCAGCAACTTTCATTCAGAAAGTTATACTTGATGTCTTCAACTGAACTCAATGTACTGAAGGTATATTTAGATGATATCATGAAGATAAACATAATTTGTAAATTAATATCACCTGCAGCTTCACCTGTTATATTTGTACTAAAATCAGATGACAGCCTATAATTAATCATTAATTATAAGCACTTGAACAATATTACTATTAAAAATCATTACTCATTATCATTTATATCAAACATGTTGAATCATCTTCAAGGAGCTAAGAAGTTCACTAAGCTGAACTGCAAGAATGCATATAATTGAATATGAATTAAAGATGAAGATGAGTGAAAAACAGTATTTTAAACATGATTCAAGCTGTTTAAATATCTTGTCATGTCTTTCAATCTCATGAATGCTCCTGCTATGTTTCAAGCCTTTATTGATAAAGTGCTTGATGAGTTTTTAAACATCACATGCATGATTTACTTGAATGATATCTTGATCTTTAGCAAAGATGAGTTTAAGCATGAAGAGCATGTATGATAAGTACTAAATGCATTACAATATCATGATCTTCATCTTAAGATCAGTAAGTGCTCATTTAATGCAACAGAAGTGAACTTCCTAGGATTTAAAATCAATACAGAAGACATATACATGAACTTAAAAAAAATTTAAGCTGTTGAAGAATGACTACCTCTGAAGAACATTCATGAATTGCAGGTTTTTTTAAACTTCATCAACTTCTTCTGAAGGTTTATAAGAGATTATTCATGAATTACAGCATCACTGTTAAACCTCTTGAAAACAGGAAGGAATAAAAAGAAGATTAAAATTATATTAAGTTTTTTTTCTTCTCACTGAACTGCTCCTCATCAAGACATTGAAGGAAAGCAGAGCAGCTTAACCTCATTGCAGAGGTTTAACACATGCTATTTAGCATGCAGTTCACAAATTAAAGAAAAGTTACAACAAGAAAACATCATACTTGCTTTTTTTTCACTTTCAGAAGTTGCATTGAAAGCATTTAATGCTTTGAAGAAAATCTTCATAAGTGCTTCATTATTATACTACTTCAATGAAAACAAACTCATGAGGGTTGAAATGAACACCTCTGAATTCACAATTGATGAAATCTTGACACAATGCTTCAAGGTTAACAGTCAATTGCATTAATTATTAATTACTTATTACAGTAAGAAGCTGCTAAATACTGAGATTTGATATGATACAAGTGAGCAAGAGCTTCTTGTCATCATGAAAGTCATGCATCATTGACAGCACTACTGTTGAGGTGCATGACATTAAATTGTCATATTAACTGATCATGCAAACCTTGTTTGATTCATGACTACCTCAAACCTCACATGAAGGCAGCTCAAGTGAGCTGAGAAGCTTGCTGAATATGACTTTAAAGTCACATATCAAGAAGATAAAAAGAACTCTGCTGATGATCTGTCAAGACAGCTTGATTATAAACTGCTGAAAACTGTCAGTACCTCAACTGCTGCTGAAACAGTGCAACAGTCCTTTCATTTAAAAAGCAAGAATTATAAGTCAGTGCAGGAGAAATTATACATGCTTATCATAATGATGTTGTGATCAAGACACTCAGTATGATAGAAGCTACAACAAGAGAACATCATATCTGTCATAATGAATATTATCAGTTTGATGAACATCAAAGACAGCAGTCTCATTAAAATATCAGCAGTGTGAAACTTATCTGCTTAAGAAGAAACAAGCTGTAATGAATTATAATCAAGACACTGAGTATGATAGAAGTTACAACAAAAGAATGTTGTACCTGTCACAATGAATAATATTAGTATGATGAATACTGAAGTTGATGACATGATTAAAACATCAGCAGTTCATGACCTACATGCTTAAGAAGCAAGTCATGATGAATATATTAATATAATAAATACTGAAGTCAGCAGCATGATTAAAACATCAGCAGTTCATGATCTACATGCTCAAGAAGCAAGTCATGATGAATATATTAATATGATGAATATTGAAGTTGATGATATAATTAAAACATCAGCAGTCTGTGACCTATATGCTTAAAAAGCAAGTCATGATCAAATAAGAAAACTTGAGTATGCAGAATCTGAACAGCACTTAATTAAAAATAATGCAGCAAGCACTGTAATTATGAACAGTGACATAAGTCACATTTTTATTAATCTTTAAATTAAGGATAATGCTTCTTCTGTTGACACTGTTAAAGTGCTTCAGCTCATGTCTACTCACTCACCTTTAAGTGAAGAGATAACAGCTTATATAAGAATATTTATCAAACAACTTAAACATATGATTCATATCAAACAGTTGAAAGATGATTTAATATAATAAGTACAACAGAGATTAACTACCCCTCTCAAGAATAAAAACAACTTGACTGAGTCAGAAATGACAAATATGATGACAATACTCCCTGATGTAATGAAATGTTGAGAGGAAATTGAGGATGTTGTATATTATAATGATAAAATTTACATTCTGCAGAACCCTGCCCTCTGTAATGCAGTAATCAGTTGATTTCATGATGATGTCTTTGCAAGTCATTTCAAGAAGTCAAAAATTATAAAGTTGATACAGTGATCTTATGATTGATCTGATGCTGTCAGAGATGTATGATGTTACTGTCATAACTGTGTTGAATGTCAAAAGGTGAAGCCAGCTCATCACAAATTATACAAATTATTAAACTCATTATCAGTCTTAAAAGTGTCATGACATATGATGACAATGAACTTCATTATGAACCTGTCACTGAGCAGCACATATAAAGTACAACATGAGATTCAATCCTCATCATAATCAATAAGTTGATCAAAATAACTCACTATATTTCAGTACAGAAGACAATGTTGATTGTTGACTTCATTAAAGTGTTTATTCAGGACATAGTTAAGCATCATGATGTGTTAAAAGTTTTAATCACAGACAAAGATAAGCTGTTTACATTAAAGCAGTGAATCAACTTCTGCTTTCACATGTGATGCTGTTATAACATATCAACAGCTTTTCACCTGCAAACTGACAGTTAAACAGAGAGGCAGAATCAGTCTCTGAAGATGTATTTATACATATTTATTAATAAGCAGCAAGAGGACTGAGTGAAGTTTTTACTCTGCACAGAGTTCTCATACAACAACTTCATACATGCTGTTATGAGAAAGAGCCCTTTTCAGTTTAACTTAAAGTGAGATCCTCAGATGAGTCTAAGTAAGCTGTTTATACAGCACTCACATGAACAAATAAGACTTTATGCAGATGCACAGCAGCTTCAAGATTAAATTATAATAACTCAAAAGCAGTTACAACAGATTAATAAAATGTATGCAAACTATTATAATCAGTGCTGAACAAAGATAATGTTCAAAGAAGATGACTTAATACTGATTAATGAAAAAAATGTATCAATGAACAAGCAGATGAAGAAACTGCATTGAAAAAAACTCAACTCATTCAAGATATGACATGTGATAAGTTGATCATCATATGAACTTAACCTCTCAGAGGATTAAAATATTTATAACATGTTCAACATTGTTTTATTGAAGTCATTTTAAGACACACATCATGTGTTTTCTGCATTAGCAGGAAAAGACCTACTACTTAATTAAGATGATGAGTGAGAAGTTGAGGCAATTGTGAATAATCACATTCATGACAGCAGGCTTCAATACCTCATTAAATGAAAGCTGACAAATCAGATGTGAGATGATACATGAAAATCAACACACTTTATTCATAATGTAAAGATAAAAATGTGAAAATTTCATGTTGATAACTCTGACAAACTGAAATTCAAGCAAGTTGTACAATGTGATCCTTTGAGGTCAATTGAGAAGCTGTTGCAAAAGTCATGAGTCTTAAAAATTGAAAACTTTGTCAGCTTTGTTAACTTGATCTTTTATGACAGAGCCTGTACCTTACAACAAGAATATGACAGAGGCTATGATATTATGATGTTATAACAGGATCTTTAATAGAATTACTGCATAAATTACATTATAATAAACATGTCACATTGCAGAGAACACTCAAGCACAAAAGCATTTCATTTTAGATTTAAAGATTAAAATGAACCTGAGGTCAACACCTTGTACTCAACCTCTCATCAGCATCATGTTAAATCATTCTCATTTATTTATTTGTCTGCTGCTGTTTTAAACTCTTTTTTGTTATTATCTGATGAAGCCTCTGACCTCATCTTCTCAACATGTCAACACTCACAGAGTTCAATGTACTCTTGATGATGATGAGATTAATGAGCATTGAGGATGCAGAGAGCATAAGCAGTGCTTTTCAGCAAGACAGTAAGAGTTTAAATGAGCTCCTCAGAACTACTGAATTAACATTAATCATCTCATTGTGAATGTCATGAGACTCACATTGAGGAGCAGCTGCAGGGGGCGTGAAGAGTATCAGTAATAATTAATAAAAAGCAGTGCAGTGAGGAATTAATCAACTGTTGAGCATTATACACAATTAGCATATCAATAGTATGACAGTATGACAGTATAATAAAAATGTCATATATATGACAGGTACAACATTGTCATATTAAATAAAACAAAATGAAAGAAGATTAAAAAAAGTAAATTTACAGTGTGTCATCACCCCTTCTGTCATCATAAGCATGTGCACATGAAACAACAACATCAGAGCTCTCAGAGGCTGAGGCAGTGATGATTAAAAACTTCATCATGCATTGATCATGAAAGTTGCAGAGTGATGTGCAATGAGTGCAGACTGAATTAACCTGCAACATGAAGCACTGATCAACTTCAGCTTTTCTGTCAGTGTCACAGTGAGCAGTACTTGATAGTGTGTGACTGAGGTTCTCTTAAATTACACACTCATGATGATGATCTTGCTGCATGCATGTTGACAGCAAGGTATCATCATGACATCATATAAAGTAAAAACTGTTATTGAAGATGTCACTTAAAGATAAACATTTAATTCTCTTCAGATGTTAAACAGTTAATTTTATCATCCTGTTTCTCTGTCTCTTTCTGAAGGTGTTGATCATTACAATTTTATTCATTGACTCTGACTCAGAGCTCTTCTCATCACATTGAGCTTGAAGATCAATGAGCTTCTCTGATGAAGATGAGTCTTCACTGTTGTTCAGGATCATGAGTTCAAGAGTTTAAATATTGATTGCCTATATATCATGTTAACATTCATATGATGTATGACAGGAAGTATGACATCATAAGAATATTAAATCATGAGCTGCAAGCTTCATGATGCTTTCTTCATGAGATGAACACCTCTGCAATAAGAATGACATCATGAAGTCATCAGGTCACTCAATGAGCTGTGAAAAAATCATGAAAAGTATGATGACATGTTATAAAAGAGATGATGAAGAAGAAATATAAAGAAAAAGTATTTTAAACTTACAATAAATATTTTAATTTCAATATTATGTTAAGAAGAAGAACTTACTGTCAGGTGCAATATCATCACAATTAAGTGAAAGCATGTAATCAGTTTTATCTTAACACAGTTTCACATCCTCACCTTACATGATCAATCATTTATCAGGTCATCATGATGATGTTTATAATAATGAATTCAAAGTTAATTGACATCAGGGATGACATCATGAGAAGGAAAATGCTGTGTCAGAGTCATCATATATAATAGTATGATAACACAGCAGTATGACAGTATGACAGTATGACAGTATGATAATACATCATTATAACTCACTTATATGATGACTTAATGAGTAGTGCCTTGACATCAAGTGAAAACTCTTCACAAGAAGATTCAGAAACCTGCTTCCTTAATGATCAATTTAATTATTAAATAAAAGATGTATAATCACTGCATTAACTTTATCATGACTTTACTGCATATGACACCCTGTTCAACACTTATATGATGATCATCATACACTCATTTTTTTACAATAAATTAATATCACCTGCAGCTTCACCTGTTATGTTTGTATTGAAATCAAACAGCAGCCTATGATTAATCATTGATTATAAACACTTGAATGATATTATCATTAAAAATCACTACTCATTATCACTTATATCAGACATGTTGAATCATCTTCAAGAAGCTAAGAAGTTCACTAAGCTGAACTGCAAGAATGCATATAACTGAATATAAATCAAGGGTGAAGATGAGTGAAAAACAGCATTCTGAACACAGTTCAACCTGTTTAAATATCTTATCATGTTTTTCAGTCTCACAAATGCTCCTGTTATGTTTCAGGCATTCATTGATAAAGCTCTTGATGAGTTTCTTGATATAATTTGCATGATTTATCTAGATGATATCCTGATCTTCTGCAAAGATGAATCTGAACATAAGAAGCATGTATGACAAGTATTAATTATATTATGATGTCATGATCTTTACCTTAAAATCAGCAAATGCTCATTTAATGCAATGAAAGTGAACTTCTTAAGGTTTATGATCAATACTGAAGGCATATATATGAGTTCAGAAAGAATTCATGCTGTTGAAGAATGATTACTCTCAGAGAACATTCATGAACTGTAAGTTTTTTTAAGCTTTATGAACTTCTTCTGAAGATTCATAAAGAATTATTCTTGCATAACAGCATCACTGTTAAACCTCCTGAAAACAGGAAAGAATAAAAAGAAAACTGAAAATACATTATTCTCTCCTCTTCAGCCTCAATGAACTGTTATTAAAAGAAAGTGACACAGCTTGACCTCATTATGAAGATTCAATATAAAGTATTCAGCATGTAATCTGCAAGTCAGGGAAAAGTTACAACAAGAAAACATCATATCTGCTTCTTTTTCACTTTCAGAAGCTGCATTGAAAGTATTTAATGCTTTAAAGAAGACCTTCATGAGTGCTTCATTACTACATTATTTTGATGAAAACAAACTCATGAAGGTTGAAATGAACACTTCTGAATTCACAATTAATGAAATCTTGATGCAATACTTCAAGGTCAATGATCAATTGCATTGATTATTAATTACTTACTACAGCAAGAAGCTGCTTGATACTGAGACTTAATATAATACAGATGAGCAAGAGCTCCTTGTCATTATAAAAGTCATGCATCATTAATATCATTACTGTTGAGATGCTAGGCACTTAATCATCATGTTGACTGATCATGCAAACCTTGTTTAATTTATGATTACCTTAAACCTCACATGAAGGCAGCTCAAGTGAGTTGAAAAGCTCACTGAGTATGACTTTAAAGTCATTTATCAAGAGGGCAAGAAGAACTCTGTTAACAGTTTATCAAAATGACTTGATTATGAACTGCTGAAGACTGTCAGTACCTCAACTGCTGCTGAAATAATGTGACAGTTCTTTCATTTAGGAAGCAAGAATTATAAGTTAATGCAGAAGAAATTATACACACTTGCTGCAATGATGCTGCAATCAAGACACTCAGTATGATAGAAGTTACAACAAGAGAATGTTGTACTTATCACAATGAATATTATCAGCATGATTAAAACATCAGCAGTTCATAACCTACATGCTTAAAAAGCAAGCCATGATGAATATGTTAATATGATGAATACTGAAGTTGATGACATGATTGAAACATCAGCAGTCTGTGATCTACATGCTTGAGAAGCAAACTGTGATGAATATATCAATATGATGAATACTGAAGCTGATGATATGATTGAAACATCAGCAGTTCATGACTTACATGCTCAAGAAGCAAGTCATGATGAATATGTTAATATGATGAATACTGAAGCTGATGACATGACTGAAACATCAGCAGTTCATGACTTACATGCTTAAAAAGCAAGTCATGATGAATATATTAATACAATGAATATTGAAGCTGATGATATGATTAAAACATCAGCAGTTTATGATCTACATGCTTGAGAAGCAAGTCATGACTGAATAAGAAGACTTAAATATGCAGAACTTGAGCAGCACTTAATTAAGAATAATGCAGTAAATATTGTAATTATGAATGATGATGCAAGTCATGTTCTTATTAATTTTTAAATTAAGGATAACACTTCTTCTGCTGACATTATTGAAGTGTTTCAGCTCATGTTTACTCACTCATCTCTAAGTGAGGAGATAACAGCTTATATAAAAATATTTATTAAACAACTTAAATATATGATTCATACTGAACAGTCAAAAGATGATTTAGTATAATGAGTATGACAGGGATTAACTACCCCTTTTGAGGATAAAAACAACTTGACTGAGTTAAAAATAATAAATATAATGACAATACTCCCTGACATAATGAAACATTGAGAGGAAATTGAGGATGTTGTATATTATGATGATAAAGTTTACATTTCACAGAATCCTGTCCTCTGCAATACAGTGATTAATCAATTTCATGATGATGTCTTTGCAGGTCATTTCAGGAAGTCAAGAATTATAAAATTAATACAATGATCTTATGACTGACTTGATGCTGTCAGAGATGTATGATGTTACTGTCATGATTGTGTTGAATGTTAAAAGGTGAAGTCAGCTCATCACAAATCATATAAGTTATTAAACTCATTGTCAATCTCAACTGAGCTGTGACATATGATGACAATGAACTTCATTATGAACCTGCCACTGAGCAGCACATATGAAAGTATGACATGAGATTCAATCCTTGTCATAATTGATAAGTTGACCAAAATGACTCATTATATTTTAATACAGAAGACAATGTCAGTTGCTGACTTCATTAAGGTGTTTATTCAGAACATAGTCAAGCATCATGACATGTCAAAAGTTTTAATCACAGACAGAGACAAGCTGTTTATGTTAAAGCAGTGAATCAGCTTCTGCTTTCACATGTGATGTCATTATAACATGTCAACAGCTTTTCATCTGTAAACTGATGATTAAACTGAGAGGCAAAATCAGTCCCTGAAGGTGTATTTATGCATATTCATTAATGAGCAGTAAGAGAACTGAGTCAAGCTCTTACTCTGCATGAAATTCTCATACAACAACTTCATACATGCTGCTATGAGAAAGAGCCCCTTTCAGCTTAACTTAAAGTGAGACTCTCAGATGAGCTTAAGTAAGCTGTTTATACAGCACTCACATAAACAAATAAGACTTTATGCAGATGCACAGCAGCTTCAAGATTAAATTATAATAATTTAAAAGTGATTATGACAGGTTAATTGTCAAGACTATGCAGATTATGAATCAATGCATGTGTTTTAATGACTGGCATTTAGCTACAAAGAAGAATTCTAGTCTAAGGAGCAAAAAGAAGAAAGAGCATGAAGATTAAAGCTTTTATGTGTGCATTAAACTCACTAGTCTAATCACTGCTAACTCAATCAGTCATTCAGTTCAGTACATCATTCAGATCATTCAGTTCAGTTTAATGTACAAGTGTAAACCTGACACTACTCCTTTTTTTATTTAATGAGCTTCATGAGCTGATTATTTACTTTTCTGCCTTGTCATTGATGTATTCAGTGGCCCGGCTGACTTATTTAAGTACTTTTCATGAAATGCCTTCTTCAATGTTACACCTCTCGGTAAATAGTACCTGGGAGGTACGCGTAGCAGGCGTACATGTGGTACTGCTCATGATGCTCAAGGCATGAGCACCTTAAGCACTCAATCACTCATGATGCTTAAAACATGAGCACCTCAAGCACCTGATCACTCATGATGCTCAGGGCATGAGCACCCTGAGCAGTAAGGTTACATATGTAGAGCAGTACAGTCACACATGAGTCTTCTAAAGTACTATATAATCACAGGTAGTGTCAGGGCCACCATATATAATAGTACAACAGTATGACAGTATGACAGTATGACAGTATGTCACTATAGCTCACTTATATGATGACTCAGTGAGTAGCGCCTTGGCATCAAGTGAAAACTCTTCACAAGGAGGTTCAGAAACCTGCTTCCTCAACAATCAGTTTTGTCACTGAATAGAAGATGTATAACCACTGCATTGACCTTATCATGACTTTTGTCTATGACACCTCATTCAAACATCACTATGACGCTCTGTCATACACCCTGCCTTTTACATACTGATCACTCAGTACCTTCAGGCGAACAGTCATGTTGAAAGCAAATAAGACATGATGACATCAACGCTTCAATCTCATCAGGTCAGTGAAACAGTTGATAATTAAGCTGAGGCAGGCCCTTTGATTAACAGGTTTACATTATCAGTCATTGATACCTCTACTTCTGACATCATTGACGACGATGAACATATCACTGCAGGCAACCTCAATGACATCATTGAAAACCTTGAGGCAGTCACTGCTCATAATCAGGAGGTCATTGAGCATCAGTGACTACAACTACAACACATACAACAAGAAATTAAGTTTGAGGGCAATAAAAAGAAGCTTCAGAAGCTTAATCAACACCTGCAAGAAGATCCTTCAACTACAATAAACTCAGAAAATGACGCAGGTTCATCACATGAATTATGATGTTGAGTTATGACAGACATCACACCTCCTCCTTTTCAACACCTTATAAAGTCATGAGAGCCTCATCTCTATGCAGGAGGCATCAAAGTCATGAGATGAAAACTTCAAGAATACCTGAATGAAATTAATCAAAACTGAGAGCTGATGTCAGAGCAATTCTCTACTGAATGAGATTTCATCATCTGAGCAGGCACCTACCTTGAGAAAACAGTCATGAGTGACTGATGAAAGCAAAAGGAGCAGCATGATCACACTTAAGTCATTTACAACAACTTTTTAAAGATTTTAAAGAAGAACTTATCCCTCAGTGAAGACATGAATAAATGAAATATCATCACCTTCAATGCAGCTGAACTCTGCAGTCATGATATAATCACCTTCTGATATGATAAATTATCAGAACTCTACTGCTTCCTTTCAGCTTCACACAAGGAAATTGATGAGATGCTCATTTAAGACTGCTGATGATCAAGGCTTCCTCACCACGTCCTGACTGAACTACAATGTTGAGATTCAACGCAGGTTGCAAGACAGTCAGTGCAGAAAATTTCAGCACATCTTGACATCATCATTGATCATGAACCATTCTGAAGCCGCTCAGACACCAAAAAGGATCATCAAAGCAAAACTGATAACAACAACAAAAGTACAACACAGACATCATACTATGACAGAAAAGAATCCTTCACTGAATAATAAACAACCTGCACTCAATTCACTCAATTCAGTCATGAAAGAGAAAACAACTCATGAGGTTTCTATCATGAAAGTGACCACAATCAGAGTCAGAATCTCAATCATATATCAATCATCAAGAGAGCAATTATGATGATGACATGAACATTCACAACCCTCTCACGCTGACAAGGAGACTTCATCTCAAGGAATGAAATGAATGCATGAAGGTCAGCAGGTCTCTGCATTAAATGTGAAGTCATCAGTCACTGAATAAATGATTGTATGATTAAATGATCTACAGTCATCTTCACTGCAGTCAATGCAAATAAATGACTCACAGATCACCTTCAGTTTACTTCATTACTGATTATTGATGATATCTCACATCTGATATCAGGGCAACTAGAGGTGAAACTGCACATAATGACAATGAGTGATATGATGAGCAAATCTTCACAATATTCATATATTATCAACAATGGCAGCCAGGGCAATATAATCACATGAGACATTATCAATAAGCTGTCCCTATCAACTGAATCCTATGAGGCTCAAGGCAATGCATGAGGTAATGTGATTGAGCTATCAGAGTCTGTCATACTGATGATTACAGCATATGACACTGACAGTCAACCTTACCACTATAGCAATCATTTCTTTGTCACATGAGACAACACATCAGCTCCTTTTGTCCTCAGGCTATCATTTCTAGTCCATGCAAACTCAAATCACTACTATGATATGGGTAAATTCCTATGAAGAAAGCCAAAACATACTACTGCACGTCATATATTCATCATCAGTGAAAAGAAGGCTTTGAAGAATGTTCTATGTATGAACAACCTCATCATTACTGACTGCTTTATAGGGCCGGCGGACCTAGTGACTGATATGGAAAAATATACCCTTCAGATAAACTCATTACAGTATGACAGAGGTAAAGATGTGTATGACACATTATCACCTGAATACCATGAGTACATGAACATATTTCAGGTGACTGAGAAGCAGTCTCTGCCTGAGAGAGGTTCACATGATCATGTCATTGACTTGAAATCAGAGCAGCAACCTTCATTTGAAAAGTTATACTCAATGTCTTCAGCTGAGCTTGATGTACTGAAGGTATATCTAGATGATGTTATGAAGGCAGGCATAATTTGTAAATTAATATCATCTGCAGCTTCACCTGTGATGTTTGTACTGAAATCAGACGGCAGCCTATGACTAGTCATTGATTATAAGCGCTTGAATGATATTATCATTAAAAATCACTACTCACTATCACTTATATCAGACATGCTGAATCACCTTCAAGGAGTTAAGAAGTTCACTAAGCTGAACTGCAAGAATGCATATAATCAAATATGAATCAAGGGTGAAGATGAGTGGAAAACAGCATTCTGAACATGATTCAGCCTGTTTAAATATCTTGTCATGTCTTTCAGTCTCATGAATGCTCCTGCTACATTTCAGGCATTTATTGATAAGACTCTTGATGAGTTCCTTGATATAATCTGCATGATTTATCTAGATGATATCCTGATCTTCAGCAAAGATGAATTCAAACATGAGGAGCATGTATGACAAGTATTAACTGCATTACAACATCATGATCTTCATCTTAAGATCAGCAAATGCTTCTTTAATGCAACAGAAGTGAACTTCCTGAGGTTTAAGATCAATACTGAAGGCATACATATGAGTTCAGAAAGAATTCACGCCGTCAAAGAATGATTACCCTCAGAGAACATTCATGAATTGCAGGTCTTTCTAGGCTTCATTAACTTTTTCTGAAGGTTTATAAGAGATTATTCATGAATTACAGCACCACTGTTAAATCTCCTGAAAACAGGAAAGAATAAAAAAAAGACTGAAGATACATCACCCTCTTCTCTTCAGTCTTAACAGACTGCTACTAAAAGAAAGCAGAACAGCCTGACCTCATTATGAAGATTTAATACAAGATATTCAGCATGTAACCTGCAAGTCAAAGAAGAGTTATGATAAGAAAACATCATACCTGCCTTTTTTTCACTCTCAGAAGTCACATTGAAAGTGTTTAATGCTTTGAAGGAGACCTTCATGAGTGCTTCATTACTACACTATTTTGATGAAAACAAACTCATGAGGGTTGAAATGAACGCCTCTGAATTCACAATTAGTGAAATCTTGATGCAACACTTCAAGGTCAATGGTCAATTGCACTGATTATTAATTACTTACTACAGTAAGAAGCTGCTAAATACTGAGACCTGATATGATACAGGTGAGCAAGAGCTCCTTATCATTATGAAAGTCATGCATCATTAACAGCACTACTGTCAGGGTGCTAGACATCAAATTGTCATACTGATCAATCATGCAAACCTTGTTTGGTTCATGACTACCTCAAACCTCACATGAAGGCAGCTCAAGTGGGCTGAAAAGCTCACTGAGTACAACTTTAAGGTCACATATCAAGAGGGCAAGAAGAACTCTGCTGATGATCTGTCAAGATGACCTGATTATGAACTGCTGAAGGCTGTCAGTACCTCAACTGCTGCTGAAATAGTATGACAGTCCTTCCATTTAGGAAGCAAGGATTATAAGTCAGTGCAGGAGAAATTATACATGCTTGCTGCAATGACACTGCAGTCAAGACGCTCAGTATGACAGAGGCTACAACAAGAGAACATCATACCTGTCACAATGAATACTATCAGTACAATGAACACTGAAGATGACAGTCTCATTAAAACATCAACAGTGTGAAACCTATCTGCTCAAGAAGAAGCAAGCCGTGATGAATATGTTAATACAATGAATACTGAAGCTGACAGCATGACTGAAACATCAGCAGTTCATGACCTACATGCTCAAGAAGCAAGTCGTGATGAGTATATCAATACAATGAATACTGAAGCTGATGATATGACTGAAACATCAGCAGTTTGTGATCTACATGCTCAAGAAGCAAGCTGTGACCAAATAAGAGGGCTTAAATATGCAGAGCCTCAGCAGCACTCAATCAAGAATAACTCAGCAAACACTGCAGCTATGAATAATGATGCAAGTCATGTTTCTATTAACCTTCAAATTGAGGATAATGCTTCTGCTGACACTGTTGAAGCGCTTCAACTCATGTCTACTCACTCATCAATAGGTGAGGAGATAACAGCTTATATAAGAATGTTTATTAAACAACTTAAATGTGTGATTCATACTGAGCAGTTGAAAGACAGTTTGATATGATGAGTACAACAGAGATTAACTACCTCTTTCAAGGATAAAAACAACTTGACTGAGTCTGAGATGATAAATATGAATATAGACATGAATCCTGAGATGATCATGACATCAGAAATGCAGCCAAATATGACATTTATACTGTCAGATATATGAAAACATTGACAAGAAATAAATGATGTCATACACTATGATGATAAGATTTACATTCCACAGAACCCTGCCCTCTGCAATGCAGTGATCAGTTAATTTCATGATGATGTTTTTGCAGGTCATTTCAGGAAGTCAAGAATTACAGAATTGATGCAGTGATCTTATAACTGACCTGACACTGTCAGAGACATATGACGTTACTGTCATGATTATGTTGAATGTCAAAAGGTGAAGCCAGCTCATCACAAATCATATAAGTTATTGAACTCATTATCAGTCCTGAAAGTGCCATGACATATGATGACAATGAACTTCATTACGGACCTGTCACTGAGCAGCACATATGAAAGTATGACATGAGATTCAATCCTCATCATAGTTGATAAGTTGATCAAAATGACTCATTATATTTCTGTACAGAAGACAATGTTGGTTGCTGACTTCATTGAAGTGTTTATTTGAGACATTATTAAGCATCATGGCGTGCCAGAAGTCCTAGTCACAGACAGAGATAAATTTTTTATGTTAAAGCAATGAATCAGCTTCTGCTTTCACATGTGATGTCATCATAACATGTCAACAGCTTTTCACCCGCAAACTGATGATTAAACAAAGAGGCAGAACCAGTCCCTGAAGGTGTATTTACACATATTTGTTGATGAGCAGCAAGAGGACTGAGTCAAGCTCTTACCCTGCACAGAGTTCTCATACAACAACTTCATACATGCTGCTACAGGAAAGAGCCCCTTTCAGCTTAATTTAGAATGAGACCCTCAGATGAGCTTAAGTAAGCTGTTTATACAGCACTCACATGAACAAATAAGACCCTATGCAGATGCACAGCAGCTTCAAGATCAAATTGCAACAACTCAGAAGCAGCTATGACAGGTTAATGAAATGTATGTAAACTATTATAATCAACACTGAACAGAGATAACATTCAAAGAAGGTGATTTAATACTGATCAATGAAAAGAATGTGTCAATGAACAAACAGATGAAGAAACTGCATTGAAAAAAGCTCAGCTCATTCATGATATGACATGTGATAAGTCAATCATCATATGAACTTGACCTCTCAGAGGATCAAAACATTTATAATGTATTCAACATCACTCTATTGAAATCATTTCAAGGCACATGTCATGTGTCTCCTGCATTGACAGGAAAAGACCTACTACTCAACTGAGATGATGAGTGAGAAGTCAAGGCAATTGTGAATAATCATGTTCATGACAGCAGGCTTCAATACCTCATCAAATGAAAGCTGACAGATCAGGTGTGAGATGACACATGAGAGTCAACACACTTCATCTGCAATGCAAAGGCAAAAATGTGAAAATTTCATGCTGACAACTCTGATAAACTGAAATTCAGGTGAGCTGTATGATGTGACTCTTCAAGATCAATTGAGAAGCTGTCACAAAAGTCATGAGCCTTAAGAAAGCTGTCACAAAAGTCATGAGCCTTAAGAAAGCTGTCACAAAAGTCATGAGCCTTAAAAATTGAAAACTTTGTCAGCTTTGTTAACCTGATCTTCTATGACAGAGCCTGTGCTCTACAACAAGTATGACAAAGGCTATGACACTACAATGTTATGACAGGATCTCTAATAGAATTACTGCATGAACTACATTATCACAGACGTGTCACATTGCAGAGAACACTCAAGTGCAGAAGCATTTCATTTCAAGTTTAAAGATCAAAATGAACCTGAGATCAGCACCTTGCACTTAACCCTTCATCAGTGTCACATCAAGTTACTTTCATTTATCTACTTGTCTTCTGCTGTCTCAAATTCTTCTTCATTATCTGATGAAGCCTTTGACCTCATCTCCTTAATGTGATGCTGCTCACAGAGTTCAACATACTCTTGATGATGATGAGATTAATGAGTGTTGAGGATGCAGAGAGCGTGAGCAGTGCTTTTCAGCAAGACAGCAAGAGCTTAAATGAGCTCCTCAGGACTACTGAATTAACATTAATTACCTCATTATGAATGCTGTGAGACTCATGTTGAGGAGCAGCTGCAGGGAGTGTGAAGAATGCTGATAATGATTAATAAAAGATGACAGCATGAGGATCTGATGATCAGTTGTTGAACACTATGACTAGTTAGCAATGCAAAAGTATGACATAAAGTACAACAAAAGTACAACATAAAGTATGACACTTTGTCATACTAAACAAAACAAAAGGGGATTGAGGAAGACAGACTTACAGTGTGTCATCACTCCTCTGATCATCATAGACACGCGCTGAGACAACAACATCAGAGCTCTCAGAGTCAAGAGCAGTGATGATCAGAGGCTCTGTCATGCATTGCTCACAAAGGTTGTGAAGAGATATGCAACATGTGCAGGCTCCTCTGTCTGACACAAAGCAGTGATCAACTTCAGCTCTTATACAAGAGCCACAGTGAGCAGTACTTAACAACATGTGACTGAGGTTCTCTCAAATCACACGCTCATGATGATGAGCCTGCTGCATGTGAGCTGGCAGTGAGGTATCATCATGACATCACACAGAGCAGAAATCACTGTTGAAGATGTCACTTGAAGATAAACACTTGATTCTCTTCAAGTGTTGAATAGTCAGTTTTATCACTCTGTTTCCTCATCTCTTTCTGAAGGTGTTGATCATCACAGTTTCATTCATCAACTCTGACTTAAAGCCCTCCTCATCACACTGAGCCTGAAGATCAACAGGCTTCCCTGATGAAGGTGAGTCTTCACTGTTGTTCACAGTCATGAGTTTGAGAGTTCAATGATTGATTGCCTATATACCATGTTAACATTCATACAATATATGACAGGAAGCATGACACTGCAAGAATGTTGAGTCATGAGCTGCAAGCTTCATGATGCTCCCTTCATGAGGTGAACACCTCTGCAATGAGGATGATGTCATGAAGTCATCAAGTCACTCAATGAGCTGCAGAAAAGCTGTGAAAAGTATGATGACATGTCATAAGAGAGATGATGAAGAAGAATCACAAGGGAAGAATGTTTTAAACTTACAGTAAACATTTTGATTTTGATGTTTATGTTAAGAAGAAGAGCTTACTGCTAAGCATGATATCATCACAATTAAGTGAGGGCATGTAATCAGTCTTATTTTAGCACAGTTTCACATCCTCATCCTACAAGGTCAATCACTTATCAGGTCATCATGATGATGTCTATGATGATGAATTTAAAGTCAATTGACATCAGGGACAGCATCATGAGAAGAGGAATGCTGTGTCAAAGTCATCATATATAGTAGTATGACAGTATGACAGTATGACAGTATGACAGTATGTCACTATAGCTCACTTATATGATGACTCAGTGAGTAGCACCTTGGCATCAAGTGAAAACTCTTCACAAGAAGGTTCAGAAACCTGCTTCCTCAGTGATCAGTTTTGCCACTGAATAGAAGATGTATAACCACTGCATTGACTTTATCATGACTTTTGCCTATGACACTCTGTTCAAACACCACTATGACGCTCTGTCGTACACTCCACCTTTTACAGGTAGATTCATAGTTAGGAGCTCATGCTCAACTCATGTATTAAATGCAATCTCATAAGTTTATCACCTTATAGCTTATTCAAGTCTACATGTGATCAGTAGTTCATTGAACCAAGCGCCGTGGTTAGATGAATGTTGATATAGTTCATTGAATGATTATATTATCTTCATCACTATGACATCACCTGTTACATTCAATCAGGTGAGTATTTGAATCTGTCAGTGTTGTATCAGATCTTGTCAAGTGAGTATTTTTTCATGTCACTCTGTACTGTAGTCTGTCTCTTCATCAACAGTTATCATTAATTTGTTCAACTTCTCATTTCAGCTCAGCCTGTTCAGTTATTACTGATGATGATGATGACTTAATTTGTTCAGGCAAAGGATCATTCACAGTGAGTTGTAATAAAGAGGTGTGAAATACAGGGTGTATTTTCATTAACTTAAGCAGTTTAAGTTTATATGTTTAAATTAAAACTTTCTTCTTGATTCAAAAAGGTTCTTTATTCTTGTGATTCAGCTTTTTAAATGAGTGAGTCATTTAAATATTCTTTATTAACAATTATATCAGGTCTCTCACTTTATATGCTGAGGTTAATGTTTAAACTCTGTTCATAAAATCTTCTTGCTGAAGTTGTGCTGTTGTCATGTTGTCTTGTAACATTGCATGTAGAGCCTTCATATGATTCATTATGAAATCAGCTTTTTCCTTCAGAATTTGTTCTCTTGTCAGCAGCAGAGTGATCAATTATTTAAAGTTAAAGCTCATTCAAAGGTGATATCCTTTATTTGCAAAAAATGATGAAACTTTTAATGAAGTCAAAATCTGCATTGTTCACTGTAAACTTAATCATTAATAATCATTTAGTTCAGTCATCTTGCTGATAGTTCACAAATGCTTTAAGATATTATTTGATATTCATATTCACATTTTCAGACTGCTGGTCTGTCTCAGAGTGAAAAGCAGTTGAAGGTTTCAATCTTATTTAAAGTCATTCATATAAGTACTTTCAGAGTAATGCTACAAATTATGATCCTCAGTCTGATATAATCATCTGTGGTAATTCATGAAATCTTCACACATTGTGAAGTAATAATTTTGTGATGTATTCTGCTGATGTTCTCTTCTTTTTATTTGTTGAACAAGAAATATAATGCCTCTCCTTAATCAGTCTGTAAATGATTATTAAGATTACATTGAATCCTTTGCTTTCTGATAATCTGATAATCAAGTTGAGTGAAATATCTTGTCATGAACAGCTTGAAATTAAAAGTGATTTCAGGGCTCCTTAATACTGCTCATTCATGTTCTTTGTTCAACAGCAAATGTGGCAATTTCAAACAAAATGACTGACTGTTCAGTTCATTCAGGGTCAATAGTAGAATCATGCAAGTATTTTTAATGTCTTTTGATGATTTATATGTTCTGTAACTGGTTGTTCATGTGCTTCTTGAATCAGTTGAAGTCATAACTTATTTTTATTTAAATTATTATTAACTTCTGAGACTCATATCTGTTTTTTAATACAGTAATTGACTGTTTGCATCTTTAGTACAGTCACTGAGAGAGATTTTGATTAAATATCTTGCTTCAGTTTATAGTAAATTTATAACTTCCTGACAGAAATCATCTGCTTTTACATAACAAGTAATCAACTCATTTAAAGCTTTATTCAAGGCCTGTTCAGTTGATTTATTCAGGATTGATTCATTCAGAGCTTGTTCAACTGATTTTAAAAACTGAGGAACTTTTTCCTTTTGTTTAATAATAATACATGAGTTTAAGCAGCAGCTCAGTAGCATGATTTGAGATTAATATTATAATCACTCATCATTCTCATTCTTCTTTAGCTGATCACTTGAGTGTTTAATGAGTGTGTTCACCTTTTCATTTTCCCTGCCTGTTCAGTATGTAATCACAAAGTTGAATTATGAGAGAAATTCAGCTCATCTGACTTGTCTGTGAGTTAATTTCTTGATCATTATAAAGTACTTCAAGGCTTTATAATTTATTAAGATTTAAATCAGATCCTCTGTTTCTGTTAATTCAGCACATCATTCTTTTAAACTTTAAATAATAGTCAACAATTCCTTGTCATAGATTTTATAATTGCATTCAGCTGGTATGAGTTTCTTAGAGAAAAATATCATTGAATGCATTAATTTTTAATCATCTTTCTGAGATAGTACCCCTGTGAATATCAGATCAGATGAATCACATTCAAGATAACATATTCAAGTTCAATCAAAGTGTTGTAATATTAACATATTAATCAATCAGTTCTTTGGTTCACTAAAGGCTTGAAGACATTGTTCAGTTTACATATTAAAAAGTATGTTTTTGCCTGTCAGTCTGATTAAAGACTTTGTGATTTTGAAATATTCCTTTATGAATTGTTGATAAAAGTTATAAAAACTTAAGAATGCCTGCAGCTGTTTTAATTAATGAGCACTTCTTAAGTCTTTATAATTGTGATCTTTTCAAAGTTTACTCAGATGTCATGATGTTTTATGATCAGTTTTAAGTATTAAGTTTCAGTCTTGTGAAATTCACACTTCTTGATTTCAGCTTGTAAATTTGCCTTTCTCAGTCATTTTAGAATGATTCAGACATGTGTTTAATGTTCAGACAGAGACTCTGAATAGATCAAGATATCATTCAAATATGTTGTACAGCATGTGTTCAATAGATTAAATAATATGTTGTTAATAAAGTGCTGAAAGGTGATTGATTCATTAGTGAGTCTGAAAGGCAAGATCTTATATTTGTAGAAATCATGCCTTGTTCAAAAGGTTGTCAGATCTTCAGAATCAGGATTCATTCATATGCAGTGAAATGCTTATTGTATATTAATCTTGATGAAGTATTTTGTCTTTGAAATCTGAGTCAGGGTTTCCTCAATTAAAGGCAATGAGTATCAGTCTTTCTTCATAATTGAATTCAGCTTTCAGTAGTTGATGCACAGTCATAAGGACCTGTCTTTCTTTTGTATGAACAGAATTAATAAGGCTACTGATGACTGACTGACTTCAATGAAACTTTTTTGCAAGTTGTCTTCTATGTAGTTCTTCACTGCTATCAGTTCTTCATGTGACATATTGTAAAGAGGTGTGTATCTGAGCTTTTGTTCATCCTTTAAAACAATTTTGTGATCATAAAGTCAATGTGAAGAGAGTTTATTTGCAGCCTTTTTAGAAAAGACATCAATCAAGTCATGATATTCAAAAGAGAGAATCACCTTGATATTCAGTTCATTTAACTTCAGTTCAAGATTCAATGCTTCCTCAATCTGTTGAATAAAGATAACAAAGATTTTGTTGCTTTTCTTCATATTCAATGTGGATGATGCTGCATCAATCATCTTGATATTGACTGCATGTAAGGGGTTATTACTTTTTGATGCAGAGGCTGATTCAGGATCTGTCTTTGTAATGAATTTCTTCAAGATCTGATAGGTTTTTAGTGATTCAAGTTCAATCATTTGATTCATTTATTTATTCAGTTTTATTCATTCATTTAGTCTTCAGTCCTTCAGTTCAGTTCATTCATTCAGTTTCATTCAGTTGTTCAGAGTTCAGTCATTCAGTTTAATTCAGTTCATTCATTCATTCAGAGTTCAGTCCTTTGATTCAGTTCATTTGTTCAGTTCATTCATTCAATTTAATTCATTTAATGGGAAAATCACTACCTGATTTGCAGGGTCAATTAAAATCCAGATGTGATTCATTTAAGAGAGTTTCAATATAATGTTGAGATCTTTCATATCTACAATCATCATGAGGGTGAGTCACTGAGAATGATCATAAACCTTCATAATTGAATAAATCACATGTGTAACTCATCTCATTGTCTTTTTCTGAAAATCATGTAAAGTTCAGGGCTTTGACAGTGATACTGCCTTAATTTTAAATCATTCAATCAAAGTCTTTGTCAAGTTAACATTAATGAATACATATTCAGTTGACTCAGTATCAAGTAAAGCCTTGACTTATAACTTGATCTCATTCAGAGTGAGCTTGCAATCTGCTTTGAATGATGTTCAGATGAACAGCATGTCTTCATTAATTATTAATGTTGATATCACAAGAGGATTATCATTGATTCTTATCATGACTTTAATAAAAGAACGCCTTTTCCTGAATTTAATTCAAAATCAGAATTGAAATTAAATATGATTCATTGCATGTGTTTTAATGCTGAAGTCTTTTTCTTTTTGTCCTTATTTGAACAGTTTAAGGCAAGGTGTTTTTGTTTATTATATTTAAAACAACATTCTTTCTTCATCTGTTGTTCTTTGACGGTGTCTGAGTGTGACATTCAGTTCAGTGTTCAGGGGACTGATTCAGTGATCATTCAAGTAGTTGATTTTAAGGTTTCAATGAAACATTCAGTCCTTGTATAAGTTTAACTTGCAGAGGGGAGCATTTGATTTGATTTAATGATCTTCTTTGCATCAAGCAGTCATAAAGTCTGATCAATTCATTGACAGCACTTGATGAGTTCATAAAGATCTTCAAGTCTGTCATCATCAGTGTTTAACTGTCATTGAATGATATTATTCACCTTGTTCAGAAGTTTTCCTATTCAGTATGAATTAAGGAACTCATTCAGTTCAGTAACATATCATTGAAAATCAGCTCAGAAGGACGGGAAGTCTTTGAATTCTTAATAAAGCTTGTAAAATTCATTAATGATGATATATTTTTGATCTGAGTCTTCATAGATTCAGGTCAAATGTTTTAACAGTTTAATAACATTTAAATAAACTGTTCAAGATGCTGAATTCATTTAAAACTTTATGTGTTTGACAGGATCACCTTCAACTCTTGTTTTTACATATATTATTTTCATCTGTTCAGTGAGGTATTATTCATTCATTATTAATAAGTAGTTCTTAATCTTCATTACTCATTCATCATATTTTGAATGATCACTGAAGAACATCAGCAGATCAGGAAGCTTTAATAATTTAAATAATTCTTCAACTGTGAGTTGAGGGAAATCAGATCAGGGGGTGCTTGTGGTTCTTTATTTAAGATATGTTATCACATCAGTTTATTCAGTGACTTTCTTCTTCAGTTTCTGATTCTTGTCTTTTGTTCTTTCATAGTTCACTTGTAGTTCTTCATGTACCTTTATAATGATGTCAATTTCATTCAAAGACTGCTCATGATCAGTGATTAATTGTTGAAGAGCAGTCATTGCTTCAGAGGAATGTTCTTATAAGAGATTAATCAGAATCTCTGCAGTTGAGGTGATCAAGATCTGATCAATCAAGTTTTCATTCAAGGTGAATTGTTCATCATTCACAGAAGTCAACAAAGACTCTTTAATTTATGAGTAAACCTCATTATTAATTTCTTTAATCATCATGATTAAGTTCTGATTCTGATTTTGATTCTGATTTTAATTTTAATTTTAATTCTGGTTCTGATTCTGGTTTTGATTGCCTTACAGCAGGAGATAAAGGGTGAGATTAAAATAATGTCAAGACTATGCAGATTATGAATTAATGCATGTGTTTTAATGACTGACATTTAGCTACAGAGAAGAATTTTAATCTAAGAAGCAAAAGAAAGAAAAAGCATGAAGATTAAAGTCTTTATGTGCATGCTAAACTCACTAATTTAATCACTGCTAACTCAATCAGTTGTTCAGTTCAGTACATCATTCAGATCATTTAGTTCAGTTCAATGTATAAACATAAACCTGACATTAATGAGATGTATGCAAATTATTATAATCAACACCAAACAGAGATAACATTCAAAGAAGGTGATTTAATACTGATTAATGAAAAAAATGTGTCAATGAACAAGCAGATGAAGAAACTACATTGAAAAAAACTCAGCTCATTCAAGGTATGACATGTGATAAGTTGATCATCATATGAACTTAACCTCTCAGAGGATTGAAATATCTATAATATGTTCAACATTACTTTATTGAAGTCATTTCAAGACACACTTCATGTGTTTTCTGCATTAACAGAAAAAGACCTACTACTTAACTGAGATGATGAGTGAGAAGTTGAGGCAATTGTGAATAATCACATTCATAACAGCAGGCTTCAATACCTCATTAAATGAAAGCTGACAGATCAGATATGAGATGACACATGAAAGTTAACACACTTCATTCACAATGTAAAGGTAAAAATGCAGAAATTTCATGTTGACAACTCTGATAAACTGAAATTCAAGTGAGTTGTATGATGTGACTCTTCAAGATCAATTGAGAAGCTGTTGTAAAAGTCATGAGCCTTAAAATGTGACTCTTCAAGGTTAATTAAGAAGTTGTCACAAAAGTCATGAGTCTTAAGAATTGAAAACTTTGTCAGCTTGATTAACCTGATCTTTTATAACAAAGCCTGTGCTTTATAATAAGAATATGACAAGAGCTATGACAACTATGTTATCTTTTATGAGAAACACTATAAGTCACATGTGCATGATACATATGTTAAAATGAGAAAATAATTTCATTATTAATTATTACTCTGCTGTCTCATTCTTTTCTTCATTATTTAATAAAGTCTTTAACCTCATCTCCTCAACATGATGCTGCTCACAGAGTTTAATATACTCTTTGTTATAAACTATTTACTTTCTCAAATAGGTTTAGCCTTCTTGAGCATAAAAGCTAGACATCTCACTAGAAAATGAAAGCAAGCTTTTTACAACTCAATAAACAGAAGATGTAATCTTAGCATTTAATAACAACACCTGATTTTTGAGTCCTCTGTCTTTAAACAGAAATCAGTTTGCTTCAGTGAACAATCAGTTCTTCATCAGCTCAGGTGACATTATTGAACCTGTCAACTTAACATCAGCTGACTTGCTTAATTGATCACTACTTTCTTACTACCTTCTTGAGACAGATAAACTGAATTCAGAAGAACTACCTGAGCTTGATGATAACATTATAACTCTGAGGCATCAGTTTCATTGGTTTGTAGTCTCTGAAATTTCAAATGTGAGAATTTTAAGAGAGACTGATCATCTCTGCGTGAAAATTGTTCATTGATACTACCCTTACAAGCCGTCCTCTGAATCAACAGGAAGGTCAAGGTTGACTATCAGAAGTCTTTAAGAAGCATCAGTAATATTCATAAGCTTTACTGAAAGTTCATTCAGTCAAGGAACTTCAGAGTCTAGGTTTCCTTTAAAGTGATCAATTGATCATACTAAAGGCAGTCTTCTTCACATCACTCTTAGCAGATTCTGTATCAGAACTTTTACCCTCAGAGAGACTTCTTACTTCATTGCACTCTCTTAAGTGGATGACTTACCTCTGTTCAGTGTCTTATTGATAACAGAACCCTTCATCACATGAGCTTTAACAGAATCACTCTCTACTCAAGATAAAATCTCTACAAGCTTATCAGAAATTTCTTCAGAGTCTGCAACAGCAATCACTGAAGCATCTTGATCCTCAACAGCCTTTTCATCAGAAGAAGAAGCTCAGTTCATTACAAACTTCACATCAATTGAAACATATCAACTTATCATCAACCTCCCCTCTGAAGAGTCCTCTGTGAAAGAAGAAATAATTCAATTAACTAGGATTGAAGAGAAAGTGCTGAAAGAAAAGAGCAAAGAGTCAGAACTAACTTCAATTCAAGCTGATAAACAAAGAGTGTTCAGTTATGAAAGGATATTTGCAGAAAAAGAGTTAATCAATGTTCTTCTGAAGGAATAAGAATCATTGACATGAGAAAATATACTGACACAGAATCAGGCAGACGCTCAATGACAGCTTATACACAAGATCAGAGATGAACATGATTAAAAGAAATTCACTCACAGAGGCAGTGAAAGGCGTGCTCAACATTTTAAGAAATGAAACCTTGAGAAGGAATGACGCCTGCTAGAAGAAGAACACTTAAAGCTGAAACATCTGAAATAAGAATGTCTGAAACAAGAACATCTACAACAAGAGTGCCTCAAATAAGAACACTTAAAGTTGAAACAAGATAAACAACAACATCTTGAATGAAAACAATTTAAACAAGAATGTTTAAAATGAGTACACTTAAAGTTAAAATGAGCAGAATGAGAACGCCTAAATCTTAAACATCAGCTTAAGCAAATTCAGACACAAATCAGAATGATTAATCAAGGTGAATCATCAAATACAGAAGCTTCTGAGTTCAGCTCATTAACTCATAACTCACATGCATTCACAGCCTTTTCTTCAGAGCAAATTTAAGTTTTGTCTCAACTTTTTGATGAGAAGCTTCACTCAGTGTTTAATCTGCAAGGTTCATCAGGTCCTTCAGGTGTGTCAGGATCAACAGGTTCAACTTTACATGTAACAGCTTTTATTAATTTCTGAGTTTTAAACCTTAGTTTCTTTCATCCTGACATTTCAGAATCATATGAAACTGAAGATGTTATCTTCAACTTTAAAGAAACTATTTATCAAGAAGTTTACATTTTCATTAAATGAGTTGAAGACTATGCCCTCCTTGTAGGAGAAGAGAAGGTGACAGAGAACTTATTTACATGTCTTTAAGATAACACCTTGAACTGATACCTACAGGAACTTGATGACTTCACTTAATGAACTTTAAGAAACATGCCTCTTATGAAGTTCACTTCTAAATTAGCAAAATGCTTCAAGATGATGATGATGAAGGCCTTGAAACAGCTTAACAAGAAACACTACTCTCTTTCAGATGCTCATAACAACAGGGAACCTCAAGGCTATTTGCAAAACATGATGAGGTATGCTCAAGCAGCAGGCATAATTGATCTCTTAACTCAACTCACTTGAGCCTGACAAGGTCTAGACATTAAGCTTTGAACAGTCACAGCAATGCTTAAGTTAAGAATCATGCTTCAGGAGTTCTCTGAAGAATTAAAAAGTTAAAGAGAGATGTGAAATGCAATGAAGAAGCATAAATGAAACATTATTAAATCAACAGAACATCAAGATTGAAATAATAAATCTTAAGATAAGTCAAACAACTTCATGAATCAAGGTCAAGCCAATGATAGAGAACAAGAAAGATATAAAGAAAGAAATGACAAATTAATGAATTAATCTTTCAATCAAGATGAGTTTAACTTTTATAATAGAGGAGGACAAGGATATCAAGAATATCAAAGAGATTAAGACTTTCTTTATGATTCTTCTTACTCTTTTAAATCTTTTCAGAACAACTGATCTTTCTATTAATGTCTCAATCAGCTTCAGTACCTTAATCAAGCTCAATTTCCTATTTAAACATCATTTCTTAATCAGTATCAGTTTCCGCCTAATCAGTCTCTTTCATTTGCAATGAACAATGCTTACAATTCTTCACAGCAGAATTAAGGAACTTCATTTGAACCTCAGCTGATGACTCAGATTCAAGCAGAGTCATGCTCTGAACAACTTCAGATCACTGCAGATATGACTGAAGCAGCTTTAAATTAATCTTATAAAAGATCAAACAATCAAGAGTTTCAAGGAAACTGAAACAATTATCAGAGTCAATGAGGTTATGATAACTGAAACAATTACAGCTTTCCTTAAGCAGCATATCACAGGTATTCTGATGAGTTCTACTCTGAGAATGATTGAGAACTCAGCTATGATGTATCAGAAGCTTATGATTATCATGCATCTTAAATGAATCAATTTAATAATTCACTACAGCTCAGAGATAATGAGAATCAGGCCTCAGCACTCAGTCAATTGAAGATGAAACACTTCAAAGGTCAGGAGAATAAACCGTCAGGACCTTAAGTGAACATGAATTATATTAAAATTTATTACATGAAAAGCCCTTCAAAGCCTACTATTTACACTTGTAGGAGATGCACATTCACCTTTACTTAAACAACAAGCTTCACCACCACGTGAGTAAATGTTGAGTCAAAGGAAAGAGGCTTTTGAGTACAATTATTCAAATGAATGAAGTCATTTCAAAAGACTCAATAAGAGCTGATACTATGAGGTCTTTCAAATTCATAGAGAAAAGATCAAAGGTGAAGTCACCCGCTCAAGAAGCAAACCTCATGATGAGTGAAGATACATCACTCAAGATTAACTTCTCAGTCATTGAGTTAAACACCTTAAAGCTCACTGAAAATGAGATGACCTTCAACAAGTGACATTATGCCACTGCATCAGCATTCTTCTTAATGAAAGGTCTCATCATCCTGATTTGTGTAAACTCTGATTGCATAATATTGTTGATAGATCAGTCTTTCCTTAAAGAAACTCTCCCTGAGACAAAAGTGCTTCAAGTAAATAAGCTCATAGGCGTTCACGGCATCAGCTCAACTTGTTATGTCAATGATGAGTACATCATTCTTGATGTGTTCCTTGATGAAATGATAAATGACAAATCATCAAAGGCACACATGAGAAGGAAAGCTCATGTTGTAGATAATCTGAAGATGAAGTTCTTGATGAGAATTAACATACTGACGCTTGAAAGAATCTGTTTAAATTTATCTGAAGAAAAGATGATAATCTGAAGCTGCTGAGATTTAGTTGCATCAATTCAAGTAACAGTGAAAGACAACATCAGGGTGTGACAGGTTGTTAGAACAGTGAAAAGGCTAATCATATCTTCAAGATCAACATACAAGATCTCAGTGAAAGTTCATGATCATGCTTCACTTCTGAATAAAGACTTCCTCTTTGAACCTGATCTTGAGGGAGCATACACTCACATAATGAACTTCAATGTACCCTTTATATGCATTCAAAACACTTCAAAGCAGGAGAGGATACTATCATGATGCACTCACATGAAAATCATTACTGAATATGAGGAAGAAGAGTGCTATCCTGTCAACATGAAAGATTATTCCTTGACAGCAAAGTATATTTCAGTCAAAGTAAATTTAAATAAGCCAGAGACTAAGCTTTCTAATGAAGTTACAGTTTATGAGGATGCTGAGGCAGTAGTCATGCTGTCAGAAGTCATAAATGCTTTCTTTAGAATTTAAATTGATACTGAAGATATTATTAACATTCTGTCAGAAGAGTACCTGTTGATACTTTTTACAATCAATTGAAATACATCTACTGCTGCTAAACTTTCTCATCATGTTTATTCAACGGGTTCAAATGAATGAGCAGTTATAGATGAGAAGTTTAATAAGATGCATGAGCAAGAAAGAATGTCCTGATTTAATGAATCTACTCCCTTTAACTTCTCAGTCTTTGTGATATGAAAGACAGTGTTTTTCAGTTCAGAGAAGAAGCTTACAAGGAAAGGAAAGATAATCATTAACATTTATGATTTAAATAAGATAATGATCACGGACGCCTACCCTATACTGCTACAAAGTGAAATCATATCAGCAGTACACAGGTTGAAGTTCATAAGCACTATGAACTGCATCAGCTTCTTTCATCAATGGTCAGTAAAAGAAGAAGACTGACATAAGTTAACAGTAATCTCTCATTAAGACTTAGAGAGGTTTAACATGACAGTCATGAGGTTCAAGAATTCACCTTCTTATATACAGTGTAAAATGAACAACCTACTACGCTCATTTAAATTCTTCTTTAAAGGTTACATAGATGATATCATGATCTACTCTCAAGAGTTAAGAGAACACGCAGCTCACCTTCAGATAATACTGAAGTTATTTCAGGACATGAGGATAAGCTTAAAAGAAATAAAGTTCTTCATAAAATACCTCAGTGTGACTTTGCTAAGACAAAGGGTTGATGAATTTAATTATTCTACTGCAGAGGAGAAGATAACAGCTCTGAAAAACCTGAAGTTCCCTGAGACTCTCAATTCATTGAAAATCTACTTAAGCTTGACTGAATGACTTCAGCAATACATAGCATACTACACTCAGATAGTAGAACCTCTTCAACATTAAAAGACAGAACTCCTCAGACACTGCTCAGTTAAAAGTGATCATGACTGAAGAGCTTATACAAAGAAGATCATCTTCACTTCAACAGTCACAGAAAGGGAATCCTTCAAGCTTATACAAAAGTGCTTTAAGAAGTCAACATTTCTCACCTTTTTCAAACAGATAAGGCAATTATACATCAACTTAAACGGCTCTAAGCAGTGAGGGTTTGATATAATGATATATCATGTTAAGGGAGATCCTTTGAGAAATGACTTCAATAAAAAGAGCATTAAACAAATGATGTTACTATTTAAGTTATTAAATAACAAAAAGAGGAGCTACTGAACTACAGAAATGAAAGTGACAGCCATAATATGAACACTTTGAAAAATAAGGCACATAGTGAAGAGCTGAATCAAACTCATCATAATTTACACTGATCACTCAGTGATTACATTCATAAAAAAGCAAATGACCTTGTTCTCCTCATCTAAAAACAAAGTCAAACTACACTTAATGAGAGCATCTCAATACATGTCAACTTTCAATCTAGACATTAAGTTCTGATCAGGGAAGCAGCATATAATATAAAAAAAATTATTAAAGCTCATAAGAAAGACTGATGATGAGCAGGTTGAAACATCATCAGATGAAAGCATCCTTGATGAAGTGTTCACCTTTCAAGTAAGCTTGATGAAACTGTCACAGAACTATCAGGCCAAGCTGAAGAAAAAATACAAAGAAGAAAAGCAATGAAGCAAAATATTAAATGCATTAAAGAAGCATGCTGAGGATCAAAAGAAGACAGCAGAGTCAAAGACTCTGAAAAACATTCAATTAAATTGAATTGACAGGTTAATCTACTAACAGGAACTCAATGAGAGAAGATGACTGTACATTTAAAAAGCACTGAAGAAGAAGATCTTCAAGTTAGCACATAATGACAATCATCACTGCAGATTTCATCAAGCATATGATGCAGTGATGAGCAACCTTTACCTAAGAAAGCTATCTAGGCGGCTCAAGAGATACATCAATCATTATTATCAGTGTCAGCTCAATCAAACCAAGAGGCATGCTGTATATGAATTAATGATGTCAATCATTACAAAGAACATCCCCTTTAAAATTATCACAATAAACTTCATTCTAGCCTTGCTGACAACAGAAGAGGGGTTTGATGTTGCATTCTCAGTCACAGACAAGGTCTTCAAGAAGGTGACTTTACTTTCAGAGAAAAGTATGTACACAGCAGAAGACTGAGCAAGAGTCCTGTTAAAAAACCTCACAAACTGAGGAGTCTCAGACGTCATCATATCAGATTAAGACTTTAAGTTTATGTCAGATTTCTGAAAAGGACTAACAATGAGACTGAAGATAAAGATGTTGACCTCAACAGCATATCATCCTCAAACAGATGAACAATCAGAGAGAATTAATTAAACTGCAGAGATAACACTCTGATACTTTTTAACTGAAAATCCTGAGGTGAATTGAGTGAAGTACCTTTCAAGACTAAGATCAGAGCTCAACAAGCAGAAGAACACATCAATCAAGTTATCATCAAATGAGATGATATACAGATTCAGATTGAGAGACACTCTCTTCATGTTAAGAGGAGAAAGTGAAACAGCAGACTTCAATTTCATCAAAGACAGAATGATCATATGAAAGAAAGCTGAAGAAGCAGTGAATTTTATTAACTTTCAGATGAAGATACAATATGACAAGCATCACTGATCATTGTTGATGAAGGTTGATGATGAGGTCTTCATAAAACTTCATAAGAGGTATACACTCTCATCTATAACAAACTGAAAGCTCTTCAATCAAAGGGCTGATTCACTTAAGATAACAGAAAAAGTAGGCCTCCTCATTTATCATTTAAATATATCAGTGAACTGGAAAATACACCTGATAATGTTCATAACTCAGTTGAAGTCAGCGCCTAAAGGGGAGGACCTTTATGAGTGTACAGATCAGCTGAATGACTCATCATCAGTAAAGAAGTTCAATTCAGAATGACATGACTACAAGATAAAAAAGCTGATAGGTAAGAGGAACTGAAAGATTAAGAAAGACAAAAGCATAACAAAATATTTAATCAGATGAAAGAGTTACTCATTTGTACATAATCAATGATATGATAAGGATCTGTTAAGGAATTTGAAGAATCTGATAAAAGAGTATAAAAGAGAACATGAGCTGATTGAGAAGATTGCTGCTGATAAAATCAGAGACAAACCTTCATGAAAGTAACCTACAGGTTACAATAACTTTGCTTGCATGTTACATTACTCATTCTTTGCACGCAGTGGTTTTGTGATATCAGAGCGCTTATTGCATTGCAAGACATAACAAAAAAAAAAAAGTGCTTAAGAATGATTGAGCAGTGAGCAGATGTGAAATCATCACCTTACAAGTAAACAAATTTTCTTAATACATCAACATGATTCTGAATTGTGAAATGCTGAGTCATCATCACCAGGTGAAGCTTTCATGTTATAAGAGATATGTGAGAGCATTCTGTCAGTGAAAGATCTCATTTATGCAGTAGTCCTGCTCTTACAATTTATTTCATACAAACTATATCACCACCTCATAAAAGAATTAAAATGATGACTCAACTGACCTCATGACTCAAACATTTATAAGTTAAAAGAAGATCAGTGAGGCAGACCTGAATGAAGCCTCACACTAAACAGCTTTGTCAGCACAGAAGAGAACTTTGATATTAATTACAACTTTGCAGAAGCTCATAAGCTTTACTTAACATGAAAAGACAACACAAATCAAGTCTTAAATCTAAACAAACTCTACTGCCGCCAGTCAGAACAATCCCAAGCTCAGGTTATTATTATGAAGAAACACTCACACATCATTGAGCTCAGTGAGGGTGAGGATGAGTCAATGTTCACATACTACAGCAACAGCTCAGAAGGAGAAAGGAGAAAAAAAGCAGATTAAATCATTAAAGCAGGAGTGAAGCACTTAACTGCAGAGAAACATCATAAGAATAACTGAGATGATATGAAATGTCAAAAGGCTGCTCTGAAAGAGAAAGCAAAGAGTGAGGAAATTAATTCAAAGCAAATTGATAAAGATAAAGCTAAAGCAGTATTGAGAGAAATGAGAGAAAGAGAAGAGAGGAAGACTCAAATCATCTTATTCTCATCTGCCTCAACTACACTCACCTCACATGTGCATGCCTCAGTCACACTCACCTCAATTGCACCCGTCTCTATGACACTCATATCACTTGCAACTACTGATTTCATCATGATTCAGCCCACTTACGCAAGCCTGAAAGCTTACAAATCACAAGATTTGTCATCAGCAAGACCTTCTATCAGTCTGTTCCTCAGTTCAATCACTGAACATTGAGCGGAGGGGACAACTGAAGCACATTTAAAGACATCAAACTTGTCAGACCTCAAAGGTTTCAAAGTTGAAGACTTCAACATATTTGAGCAATCTTCACATGAGCAGACAGGATGAGCTATCACTCTGATAAAAATAATAACAGATAAGCTTAACATCACAGAGCTCACCTCTCATATCAAAGATCATTTTATAATCACAAGTGTGACGCCTTCACATCTTTCATCACAGTGAACACCCTTGAACAAGCCTTCACTTTCAATCAAAGATATCAAACATCATTTTATAAACACAAGCGTGACGCCTTCATACCTTTCATCACAGTGAACACTCATGAATAAGCTTATGCTTTCAATCAAAGCTCCTGAAATGATGTTCATGAAGGCAGAGAAGAAAGATCTGAGGTCTATCAAGGAATGAATTCAAATACCAGGACTTAAGTACTGAGTAAGAGTTTATAAGGTAGGAAAAGCAGTCAGTACAAAGATAATGACAAAACAGAGGACTCAACCTTCAAGTGAAGCATTTGCAGACTGATCAATAATGATGAAAGAATTTGACTGAGAAGATTACAAGAAGAATGACACTTCAACTTAACCTTTAAAATACATAAGATTGACAGACGTCCTGACTGCAGAGATAATAAAAAATGAGATATCATCTGCAAAACACACAGCATGTTGAGATGCAGACTTCAATTCAATTGAGTGAATGAAAAAGATGAGGTCAAGCTTTGAACCTGTGATGAAAGTCAGAGCAGTCATAAAGAACAAGAAAGTATTATACAACAAGGTATAAAAGAAAACATATGAATTCATAAGCTCTGAAGAAAAAGAGAAGAGTCAAACAGCTTTCTGAAAGAATGACAAGAATTAAAAGGAAATCACTTGAATACAGAGAGAATTATCAGTGAGTTAAAAGCTGTCAGCTGAAGACTTCAAGGTGATCAAGATAATGACAGGTAAGAACTTGAAGAATGTTGATGAAGTCACATCAATTACATCAGACACAAAGAAACATAAGACATGAGAGAAGTCTCCTCTGAATGTTAAATCACAACAGAGTGTTGATAACTCTACTGAAGCTCACTCTGATAAAGAAGAAAGGAAGGCCTTGAGAGTGATTCTCAATAAAGATATGAATAGTATGATGAATAAGATGAAAAGACTGTCTGAACATTTAAGAGTAACAATCAACATGATGAAGGATATGAAAGAAAGCAGCATGATGAATGAAGTCATCAAGTTCTCAAAGGAAACAAAGGAGGAGATGAATGAATTAAAAAACATGCTGATAAACATCTTCAAAAGAGTGACTCATGAGACAGATTTAAAGAACGTGAGCTGACTATATAATCATATGAAAACAAAAATGCTCAAGTGAAGTTACAAAGGCCTGAACATCAGTGATGATTGAGAAACCTTGATGAAGAGGATCAAGATCAAAAGAAGTGAGAGTACACCTCTGCTGAAGAATGAAGACATGCTGAATTGATAATAAAGAGCACATTAAGACAGATGATGAAAGAAGCTCTGAGTTCTTAAATGAAGAACTTCACTCTAATTACACTTGCAAGGCGCTTTTCTTTTACTTTAAATGTTCACTTCTTTGATGAATGTTTGGCAACATGCTGAGGGCTGAAAAATGTCTTTATGTGAGCTCTGTGTTACACTTTTATACTCAAGAAGCCTTTTATCTACCTTCTGTTATTGCTGAGCGTTGAGGGTGACAGCTTCTTTGAAAAAGTGAGGGAAATGTTACAGATTACTTACTTTCTCAAATAAGTTTAATCTTCTTGAGCATAAAAGCTAGACATCTCACTAGAAAATGAAAGCAAGCTTTTTACAACTCAATAAACAGAAGACGTAGTCTTAGCACTCTTAATAATGATGAGATTAATGAGTGTTGAGGATGCAGAGAGCATGAGCAGTGCTCTTCAACAAGATAACAAGAGCTTGAATGAGCTTCTTGAAATTATTGAATTAACATATTTTGACCTCAAGAGAGTCAAGAAACTCATGTTGAGAAGTGACTGTGAAAAGCATGAAGAGTGTCAGTAATGACTGATAAGAGGTGATGATGTGAGGAATTAATCAGTCATCAAGCACTATACAACAATTAACATATTAATAATACAACAGTGCAACAGTACAACAGTATGATAAAATGTTATATATATGACAGTACAACAAAATGTCATAAGTATGATAAGTACAACATATTCATATTAAATGAAACAAAATAAAAGAGGATTAAGAAAGATAAACTTACAGTGTATCATCACTCCTTCTGTCATCATAAGCATGCATGTGCAGGACAACAACATTAAATTTTTTAAAAATTAAAACAATGATGATCAGAGACTTCACTGTACATTAATCATGAAAGTTGCAGAGTGATGTGCAATGAGCACAGGTTAAATTAACTTATGACATGAAGCATTGATTAATCTCAGCTCTTCTGCAAAAGTCACAGTGAGCAGTACTTGACAGCATGTGATTAAGGTTTTTTTAAATCACACACTCATGATGATGACTCTGCTGCACATGCACTGACAGTTGTAACAGGTGATGTTGTAGTGACTGAAGTAATATTGTCATTCAGTGAACTACAAGGTATGATTCAATAAACTAGACAAGATTCAATGAACTATATGACTTTAAGGTTAAGACCAAGTGAGGGAACTAGTAATCATAAATTTAAGAGATTGCATTTAATACATGAGTTGAGCATGAGCTCCTAACTATGAATCTACCTGTGATTATATAAACTATAGAAGACTCATGTGCTCAGTGTGCTCATCATGCTCATTACGTCAAGCAAGGTGAGCAACATGATGTAACACTTCATGCTCATCATGCTCACTTAGGTGAGCAAGGTGAGCAAGGTGAGCAGTATCACATGTACACTCACACTGCATACTTTATTAGTACTATAGTGTGAGAGCTTTAACACTAGCTCCCCCCTCAAGGTTTTTATTCTTGAAAACTTAAACATCTTCATGTCTTCTTCCTGAGTGCAAAAGAAACTTAACTTCTCTCAATGACATTATAATCTTTTTTACAAGCTCAACCTCACTCCTTCTGTCATGTAATCATGTAAGTGATGTGTTGATGACATGAAAGATTATCATGTGAGTGATGATTCTGAAAAGTGTATTACTTACATTCAGACTGAGAAGTCCTGTGACCTCTCTCTTAATATTGTTGACTGAGAAAAGATGAAAGCTGAACTGATTTCCTTGAAGGAAAAGATTTCTGCTGCTGAGGAAATAATTGCTGAAGCATCAGCTAAGTTAGTCTGCTTGTGTAAACAGAAAACACTGTTGCAATGTTGTCAGAAAGACTTTATCTCTCATGAGTTTATGAACATTAAAGAGCTGAAGGTGAAGAAGAGCAAGCAAGCAGAGACTTCAACTTTAATTGTTACTTCTGAACTTTTCAACTTCTCAGTGTTAAATGACCTCTGAGGTTCAGGTTCTGTTGTCAGAACTGATGTAACTTCATTACATAATGAGTAAAATTTTCTTCTGATTCTCATGTGTTTCCTGCTGTGTCATACTCTTTTCACTTGATTAAGTAATGAAGTTCTTCATTAACTTCCTGTTGATTCAGGATTTCCTTTACCTTGAACTCAGCATCTTGACTCTTCAGATTAATCTCTGATGAATTTGTCTGTAATGATGTTTCTGAGTCTGCTGATTCAAGTAAAGATACATGAAATACTGAGTGTATCTGCATGAATGATGAAAGTTTAAGTTCATAATTGACACTTTCTTTCTTCTTTGCAATCTGAAAAGGTCTTGACTTCTTGTGATTTAATTTATTGCTTGATCATGTTGTCTTGATGTTGTGTCATAAAAGGTATATTTTATTCTTCTCTTCAAGAGTAAGTCTCTTATCTCTTTTCTTGTTGTGATATACTGCTGACCTTTTCAAGGCAAATTTTATATTTCATTATAATTCTTTATGAAGGTTCTTCAGTTGATTCACTCATACTTTTACTTTCTGTGTTATGACTTTCAGCCCTCTTGCTTCATTCATAGATGAGTTGAACTTGTAATTGATGTAAAATAATGATACCTCCATGAATTCTGTTGTCACTGTGTTGTAAGTTAATTAAGCTATCAGTAAGAGTTCTACTCAATTGATTTGTTGATAATTAACATAGCAGCGCAAGTACTGTTTTAATGTTTAATTTAATTATTCAGTCTGCTTGTTCATCTGAGGATAATATGCTGTGAACAGCTTATGATGAATCCCTAGTTGATTCACTAATGATTTTCAGAACTTGAAAGTGAAGAGTTTATCTCTGTCTGAGATTATTTCTTTCAGCAGCTCATGATTGACTGTTATGATTCTTAAAAATGTGTATGTTAATTCTTCTGCTGATGATGATTTCTTATAAAGTATGAAGTATTCATACTTCATAAGTTGATCTGTTATTATGAGGATCATGTTGTAAAACACTCTCATCAGTGATTCCCTTGACTGTGGTAGCTTTACTATGAAGTTCAATGTGATGCTTGATCATGATCATGATGATGTTGATGATGACTTCAACAATTCATATGATTTATGTCACTCAGCTTTGTTTTTTCAGCATGTGTCACATTTTCAAATGATCTCTTCAACTTTTTTCCTCATGCATGAGAAATAATATATCTTAATGAGTCATTTCACTGTTTTGTTGATTTCTTAATGATCATTTATCTTATTGAAATGACTTTCTTCTATCAGTGCTTCTCTCAAGCTGACTGAGACATAAATTAAGTCTTAAAAAAGTAAGAGACCTTCTTGCTCTTTGAAGCTTTCATGATTATTAATATTCTGAAGAACTTATTGTGCTAGCTTGTTGTTCTTCAACACTTTTCAGACTTGTTTCTCAAAAATGTTATCTTCAACTTTTATCACAAAGTTGACTTCTTGATTGTAAATTATCCTACCTTGCTCATCCTCCTGAAGGATAACTTGATTCATGACTGATTTTTCTTATAAATAATCAGCTCATCTGCTGAGAGCATCTGCTTTGACATTCTTTGATCTCTTTCAATAATGAATCTTGAAGTTATACTGTGATAATTCTTCTGATTAATGAACTTGTCTCTGATTTAAGACCTTCATTGTCATAAAGTATAACAGATTCTTATGATCTGAATACACCTGAACCTCATGCTTTGATCCTTCAAGATATACATATCATTGCTTAAATGCATCAACAATAGTTAACAGCTCCTTGTCATGTATCTTGTAACTCTGTTCAGCACTTAAAAGCTTTCATGAGTAATAAGCTATTGATCACAGACATCTCTTATCATTTAACTGATTAATGCATGCTCTTATAGCTCCGTCTGACGCGTTCATCTCAAGCGTAATAAGTTTCTCAGGGTTGAAACTCATGAGAATTAATTATGATGTGAAGTGCTTCTTCAGCTCTTCAAAGGATTTCTGTGCTTCAGTAGATTAAACAAACTTCTGATCTTTCTTCATCAACTCTGTTAAAGGTGCTGTGATTTTAAAATATTTCTTGATAAACTTTCTATAGAAGTTTGCAAAGCTTAGGAAGGATTGTACTTCCTTAATGCTTATCAGAACTGATCATTCAACCATGAAACTGATTTTTTTCAGGTTCATTCATAGACCTTTTAATGTGATGATAAATTCAAGGAATTGAACTTCTTTGACATGAAAAAGACTCTTCTCAAGCTTGACTCATAAGTTGATGTTCTTTAACGCTTGTAGAACTTTCTGAACATGTTTGACATGTTGCTCTTTCATTTTTGAGTACATCAGTATGTCATCAAGGTAGATGACCATGAACTGATTTAAATATTATCATAAAACATTATTGATAAAAGCCTGAAAGGTTGCAGGGGTGTTGATTAATCTGAACAACATTATCAAGTACTCATACAGCCCTGAGCGTGTTTGAAATGCTGTTTTTTATTCATCACTTTCTTTTATTCATACCTGGTTGAATGCCTCTGAGATGTTGAACTTCATGAATCATTATGCTTTCTGAAATCTGTCCTGCAGTTTTAACATGAGCAGCAGTGAGTAACTGTTCTTTATCATTATGTTGTTTAATGTCTTGTAGTCAACACACAACCTCAATGATCTGTCAGATTTTAAGATAAACAATATCAGATATCCTGCTGAAGACTGTGATTCTTGAATAAATCCTTTTCATAAGTTCTTCTTTAAATATTCTCACAATGCATTTAACTTTTAAGGTAATAATGAGTATATGAGTTGCTTCATCAGTTTGCACTCTTTCATGATTTTAATTTCATGATCTCATTTTTAATGTTTCAGTAAGACGTCCTGTTTCTTTACTGCTGTAAACAACTCTTCAAAGTCTTTGTATTCTTTAGGGATAAATAACTTGATAATAAGGTCTCAGTCATCATTGACTCATCTAGTTCACAGTATTTTTACATCAGAATTCTTTAACTTCTCATGCATCTCTTCTGCTGTTATAGTGAAGACTTTCACTCCTTCAGGTGAGTGTAGGACTGAATATAACTTCATAAAAATACTGCCTTTGATGAAGTATATTTCATTCTCAGCTCAATCAATCATCAGATTGACTTATCAGAGTCATGATATACTTAAAATTATGTCACTTCCTGACTGCTCTGTAATGTTGAAATTAATTTTCTCTCAGTATCAATTTATCTGTATCAGTGTTGAAATGATTTCTTCATTCACATGACTGTTGTTGTGTTTCATAAGGGTTCCATCAAACCCTTGAAGTGAATAAAGATTTCACTTTTTTTAAATTTCTATCCTGTTCATCTTCATGAATCATGAATTTAAGAAATTCCCTGTACAGTCACTGTTAATTAACAGTCTGACTGAGTGACCTTTTACTTTAACTCAGATGCAGAAGTTGCTCATGTCTTCTGTGACAGTGATTTCTTTAGCAATCACCTCTTTCAGAGGTTTTAATTTAAGTGTCTTTAGAGACCTCTGACCTGAAGGGCCCTCTAGTTTTTTAAATTAAATGAGAGGAATCTCAGATTCTCTCTCACATACTTGAAGTCCTTTGAGTCAACTTTCTTGTCTGAGTATCATATCAGGTTTAACTTTAAGTATTCACTTCAAAGTTCTCAAACTTTCATGCATAGTTTTTTTGAGATGTGTGTTTCATCAAGAGTAACATATCCTCCTTTCATGATGAACTTTAAATTTTTTAATGATGTTTCTCTGAGTATGTCTTGATAATTCACATTCTTAATTTCATCTTTCTGAGTGAATGCATTTTTAATTATTCACAGGATTCATTCCTGCAATTGACTTAAGTGATTTTTGTAATTCTCAGGAGATTCTTTCAGTGTTTTAAATACTTTTTCATAAGTTTTCAACCACTGTTCTTCATGAGTGAATGCTCAAATATCATCATCCTTCTTGATGATTTCTTTTGAATCATCAGAGTTCATTACTTTCATGAAGTCTTCCTCCTCACTAGATGAGAGTATCATATCATCACTGTTAATGTAATTGTCTTCTTGACTAAATTGCTCTCATCTGACTTGATGTTTTTTCATGTTCATGATGAGGTCTCAGTGAGAGATCATGACATATTCTCTTGTCTTCTTAAGTTGACATGAAAATCATTCAGAGTCATCTTTATCACTCTGATGAGTGCAACAGTCATCATCATAACATGCTGTTTAAAACATAATGTTATGATTAACTTTAATCTTTACTTCTTGCATGACTGTGTATGTCTTCTTTGATTGAATGATTTTTCTTAAGATTCAACAGTCATGAGCAAAATGTCCTGACTTTTTGCAGTTATAATAATTGTTTTCATGAGGCTTCTCTTTTTTTCCTGAGTTCTTCCCAGGTCCTTTCCCTCACTGGAATTGATTCACTCAAGTAATGACATTAATTTTCATGAGTTGAGGTCTGTAGTAGAGTTGATTATTATACTGACACTCACAGTTCTTCTCAGCCCTTTGAGGTATGAGAATCTTATGACTCTTTTTTAAACTTCATTCATAAGCTCAGTTGTTGATGATGATTGATCACTCAATCATTTCTGAGAGCATGACAGAGCATTCAGCTTTAAAGATTTCATTCTTCATCACATCTCTTAGTCCCTTGTAATATTGCGCTGTTAAAGCAAAATCATCTCAATTCATATGCAAGATGAGTCTTTGAAAGTTTACTGCATACATAGCAGCTGCTCCTTTCTGCTGAATATTGTAAATCTTTCACTTCATCATTCTCTCTTCATTAATTATTTTGAACATTATTCTTATCTGCTTCTTGAACTTCTTTAAGTCATGAAAGATTTCATTAGTCAGATCATCCTGATCTTCAGTCTTGTTGTCAAGATAATCTCAGAGAATAGGTTCAAATCAGTTCAAAGCATTCAACCTCAGAAATGAGAAGGTGAACAACACTTTCTCTGATTCTGAAATGAATAAAGTCTTGTTGAATCACAGGTACATGTCAAGCTGAGTGAAAAACAAGCTTAACAATCTTCTCTCACTGAGGAACTTATCTGATAACAGGATCTTGACTTGAACTACTTTATCAAAGAAATGTTCAATGACTGATTCTTCTCTGTTGAAGAATTTGAACATCTTGAGACTGATGAGTCAGTTCATTGCGTGACTGATACCTCATAAGTTGATGCTCAAAGTGTAACAGGTGATGTCATAGTGACTGAAGTAATATTATCATTCAATGAACTACAAGGTATGATTCAATGAACTAGACAAGATTCAATGAACTATATGATCTTAAGGTTAAGACCAAGTGAGGGAACTAGTAGTCATAAACTTAAGAGATTGCATTTGATACATGAGTTGAACATGAGCTTCTAACTATGAATCTACCTGTGATTATATAGACTATAGAAGACTCATGTGCTCAGCATGCTCATCATGCTCATTGTGTTGAGCAGGGTGAGCAACATGATGTAACACTTCATGCTCATCATGCTCACCTAGATGAGCAAGGTGAGCAAGGTGAGCAGTATCATGTGTACACTCACACTGCATACTTCACTAGTACTATAGTGTGGGAGCCTTAACAACAGTGAGGTATCATCATGACATCACACAGAGCAGAAACTGCTGTCAGAGATGTCATTTAAAGATAAACACTTAACCCTCTTCAGATGTTGAACAGTCAGTTTTATTACTCTGTTTCCTCATCTCTTTCTGAAAGTGTCAATCATCATGAGCTCATTTATTAATGATGATGCCTCAAAGCCCTCCTCATCACACTGAGCATGAAGATTAACAGGCTTGCTCAGCAGAGACAGGTCTTCACTGTTATCTGTGATCATGTTTTTAAACATTCAATTATTGATGAGTTATATACACTATGTTAGCATTCATATGAGTATGACAGAAAGTATAATATCATAAATAAAGCATGAGCTGCAAGCTTCATGACACTCTCTTCATGAGGTGAACACCTCTGCAATGAAGATGACATCATGAAGTCATTAAGTCACTCAATGAGCTGTGAAAAAGTTGTAAGATGTACAACAACATGTCATATGACAAATGATGAAGAAGAAACACAAAGGGAAGAGTGTTTTAAACTTATAATAAACATGATGATTTTGATGTTTATGTTATGAAGAAAGCTTACTGCCAGCATGATATCATCACAATTAAGTGAGAGCATGTAATCAACTTTACTTTAATGCAGTCCTGCATGATCATCTTATAAACTCAACATGCTCACTCTACAACCTCAACTGTTATGACGTCATAATTAAGTTTATGAGTGATCAGTTGGCTTCAGGGACGGCGTCATGAGAAGAGGAATACTGTGTCAAGGTCATCATATAATAGTATGACAGTACAACACTAATATGACATTATAATATGACATGTCAGGGCCACCATATATAGTAGTATGACAGTATGACAGTACAACAGTATGTCACTATAACTCACTTATATGATAACTCAGTGAGTAGTGCCTTGACATTAAGTGAAAACTCTTCACAAGGAGGTTCAGAAACCTGCTTCCTCAATGATCAGTTTAATTACTGAATAAAAGATGTATAATCACTGCATTAACTTTATCATGACTTTACTGCATACAACACCTCATTCAACATTTATATGATGATCATCATACACTCACCCCCTTACATGACATTATATAAACATGATGACTCAGCGCTTAGCATCTTGACATCAAGTGAAAACTCTTCACAAGGAGGTTCAGAAACCTGCTTCCTCAGTGATTAGTTTTGTCATCAAATAGAAGACATATAATCACTGCATTAACTTCATCATGACTATACTGCTTATGACACCTCATTCAAACATCATTATGATGACTGTTGTACACTCACTCCTCTTACAAGAGATTGATGTAGGTTCTGCAGTTAATGTTTATTAATAATCTCATTGTCTTATTGCTGTTCTTGTTGTTCAGTGTTCACTGTTGTTAATGCAGCAAGACTGATGTTACTTGTGAGTGATGAAGTTTATATTAATCAGTGATGAGCCTCAGTTTAACCTTATATGAAAAACCTACTTATGAGGGGCTGAAAACATCAGCAGCCTCATCATACAACTTCAACATTATATTCAACTCACTGTGATCAGTTCATTGAATTATTGCTGCAAAGACACAACTGATCATTTTTCTTAATATAAACTAACATAGCATGATGCTCAGATATTTTCACTGCAAATATCTGAGAAATACATATAAGTAACAGTAACACTGATTGAAATTAAAATATATACAATATTTGATGAAGTCACCTAGGCTTAAATCATGAATGTTGATCATGTAAGCATAATGTTTAAGCAGCTGAAAGAAGTCTTCATTTATCAACATTATTATTTTCACACTCAACATCTCAACACCTAGAATTCAAAGTTCTCAAATTTCTCATGCTACATTTAACTTGTTGTTGTGATGTTCAATTACTGCATGTTAATCATCTCAACTCCTCTGAGTATTCTCATCTGTGTTCATGTCAGTAACCCTTCTGTGTGTCATTTTTTAACCTCATTGTACTGGCAATTACTCACTTGATGTGAATTTTTAAAAATTTAACTTTTCATCTTCTTCCTGATTTAATGATGACTTTACACTGATAAGTCTTCATGAGCTGCTCTTCATAATTCTTGTGCTTTTTAATGAGAATATGTCACAGTGTTCTTGAGATATGAGCTTTATAATATGTTAATTAATTGTAATCTCATCTATTCAACACCTAAAGAGCTACTCACTTGTTAATTACACAGTAAATGTAGATATCCTCATTGACACTTTTTCACTCAGAGAAGCTTGATCAGCCTCAGCAGTGTTAATTAACACTGTCAGAACATGAAGCTGAGCTTTCTCAGAAAAAAATAAAAAAGAGTGAGAAGAAAATGTTGATAAAAAGAGATTTTAAGAGTAAAAGAAATGATTTGATGTTTTATAATCAGAAAGCATCTTCATATCATTATTATTATTCTCAGTGAGGTTGACAATCTTTTTATTTAATTTTAAAATTTTTAATAAAGGGCTTCTGTTCCTTGTTGACTGAAGCTCACATTAACTTTTGCTGAATGAAAACATTTAATCAATTGTTATATGCAGATTAAAGATCTTTTTTATCTTGCTTGATGTCATGACAATTGTTGTATCTTCATGTCATAATCATTCAGCATAGCGGGTCTTCAGTACATGAGGTGAGTCAACTTGAGCATTTAAAGTTCAAGAGTTGATACACATTGAGCCTCTGAACTTCACACATAACTTGTCTCAATTGAGTGAGTTACACAGGGTGCTCACAGCATCATGAATATCATCTTTAATATACAGTAAATTAGTGACTCCTTGCAGCAAAGGAGCTTGAACATGAGTATAAATTAAACTTTCATAATACTGAATTTCATGAATTAGTGGCTGGTGTGTACTGATCACAAAGTTGATGGCATTTATCTCACAAATGTCAAACAGGTTTTTGATGTTGTGTGAAATGTAGAAGAGTGATAACTGTGTTGATATCTTACTTAAACACTTAATCTCAATGAAAGAAGGAGGATGATTTGATAATAAGAGAATACTTAATTAATGAGAGATCACTTGCTTGATGAGATGACACTTGATAGATGAGAGTGTGAAATGAAACTTGATTGAAGAAGGCACTCTTGCAGAGAGACTGCTGACTAAATAAGAGAACATTTATTAAGAAAGAGAAACACTTACTTAAATTAAAATGCTGTAATGATTGAGGAAGCTTGCTTGATGAGGAATGCTTTATTAATGAAGAATGCTGACAGCTTGATGAAAGTGAACATGAAACTTAATATGAGGGATTTTACACATCAGTGAATGCTCAGAGCGCTTGAAGAGCTTATCATGACAAAAACTTCACAGAAGTTCATTCAGTTCAAACTGTTAATTATTTACAAGCTTCAGAATATGCTCACTACAGCAGGTATTAATTAAAATTCAGCATTTTTTAAAATGCTCTTAATTTGTCATCTGTTTCTTAAAAATGCATCATGCTCTGTATCTGATGTAGTATCTCTTCTGTGAGATAATCATTCAGTGACTCTTAAGACAAGTAGATGCCTCTCTTCTCATGACATTAAATTTGTAATGTCTTAATTCAGTGTGATTTCTTAAGCTCATCACATCAGCAGTTACTCACTTAAAGTGAGTTCTTGAGAACTTACTTCTTCATCATCATCCTGCTTTACAGATGACTTTATATTGATGAGTTTTTATAAGCTTCTCTTTGTAAAGGGGTGAGTGTATGATGATTGTCATATAAGAGTTGAACAGGGTGTCATAAGCAATATAATCATGATAAGTTAATGCAATGATTATATGTCTTCTATTCAATGATAAAACTGATCACTGAGAAAGCAGGTTTCTGAACTTCCTTGTGAAAAGTTTTACTTAATGTCAAGGCATTAAGCGCTGAGTCATCATATCTATATAATGTTGTACTATAGTGTCATATTATAGTGTTATATTAATGTCATACTAGTGTTGTACTGTCATACTATTATATGATGACTTTGACACAGCATTCTTCTTCTCATGATGCTGTCCCTGAAGTCAACTGACCACTCATAAACTTCATTATGACGTCATAACAGTTGAGGTTGTTGAGTGAGCATGTTGAGCTTATAAGGTGATCATGTGAGACTGTATTAAAATAAGACTGATCACATGCCCTCATTTAATTGTGATGATATCACGCTGACAGTAAGCTTTCTTCATAATATAAACATTAAAAATCACAATGTTTACTGTAAGTTCAAAACACCTCTTTCCTTGTGTTTCTTCTTCATCATTTTTATTATGACATGTCATTGTACTTCTCATGACTTTTCTGCAGCTCATTGAGTGACTTGATGACTTCATGATATCATCTCTCATTGCAGAGGTGTTCACCTCATGAAGAGAGCATCATAAAGCTTGCAGCTCATGCTTCATTTGTGATGTCATACTTTCTGTCATACCTCATATGAATGCTAACATGATATATAAGCAATCAATACTTGAACTCTTGAACTCATGATCACAGACAATGATGAAGACTCATCTTCATCAGAAAAGCTTATTGAGCTTCAGGCTTAATGTGATGAGAAGAGCTTTAAGTTGAAGTCAGCAAGCAGAACTGTGATGATCAACATCTTCAGAAAAAGATGAGAAAACAGAGTGATAAAACTGACTGTTCAACACTTGAAGAAAGTTAAGCATTTATCTTTAAATGACATCTTCAGCAGCAGTTCTTGCTCTGTGTGATGTCATGATGATACCTCACTGTCAACTCACATGCAGCAGGCTCATCATCATGAGTGTGTGATTTAAAAGAACCTCAGTCACATGTTGTCAAATACTGCTTGCTGTGACTCTTGTATAAAAGCTGAAGTTGATTACTACTTTGTGTCAGACAGAGAAGCCTGCACGTGTTGCATATCTCTCTGCAACTTTCATGAGTAATGCATGACAGAGCCTCTGATCATTACTGCTTTTAACTTTAAAAGCTCTGATGTTGTTGTCCTGACATGTGTTTATGATGATCAGAGAAATGATGACACATCATAAGTCTGCCTTCCTTAATTCTTTTTTGTTTTGTTTAGTATGACAAAGTGTCATACTTTATGTCATACTTTTGTCGTACTTTATGTTGTACTTTTGCATTGCTAACTAATCATAATGTTCAACAACTGATCATCAGATTCTCATGCTGCTGTCTTTTATCAATCATTATTAACATTTTTCACGCCCCCTGCAGCTGCTCCTCAACATGAGTTTCATGACATTCATAATGAGGTGATTAATGTTAATTCAGTAGTTCTGAGGAGCTCATTCAAGCTCTTGCTGTCTTGTTGAAAAGCACTGCTCATGCTCTTCATGTCTTTAATGCTCATCAATCTCATCATCATCAAGAGTATATTGAACTCTGTGAGCAGCATCATATTGAAGAGATGAGGTTAAAGGCTTCATCAGACAATAAAGAAGAATTTAAGACAACAGAAGATAAATAAATAAATGAAGATGATTTAACACAACACTGATGAAGGATTAAGTGCAAGATGTTGACCTCAGATTTATCTTGATTTTCAGATCTGAAATAAAATGCTTCTGCACTTAAGTGTTTTTTGATTCTCTGCAATGTGACACATCTGCTATAATGTAGTCTGTGCAGTAATCTTATTATAAATCTCATCATAGTGTCATAGCTCTTGTTGAATTCTTGTCATAAAACACTGACTCTATCATAAGAGATCAAGTTAACAAAGCTGACAAAGTTTTCAGTTCTTAAGACTCATGACTTTTGTGACAGCTTTCTTAAAGTTCATGACTTTTGCAACAGCTTTCTTAAAGCTCATGACTTTTGCAACAACTTCTCAATCAATCTTGAAGAATCATGTTGTACAACTCACCTGAATTTCAGTTTATCAGAATTGTCAGCATGAAATTTTAACATTTTTGCCTTTACATTACAGATAAAGTGTGTTGATTCTCATGTGTCATCTCACACCTGATCTGTCAACTTTCATTTAATGAGGTATTGAAGCCTGCTGTCATGAATGCAGTTATTCACAATTGCCTCAACTTCTCACTCATCATTTTAATTAAGTAGTAGGTCTTTTCCTGTTAATGCAGAAAACACATGACATGTGTCTTGAAATGACTTCAATAAAGTGATGTTGAATATGTTATAAATATTTAAATCCTCTGAGAGGTCAAGTTCATATGATGATTGACTTATCACACATCATATCATGAATGAGTTGAGTTTTTTTCAATGCAGTTTCTTCATCTGCTTGTTCACTGACACATTCTTTTTATTAATCAGTATTAAATCACCTTCTTTGAATGTTATCTCCGTTCAGTGCTGATTATAATAGTTTACATATGTTTCATTAACCTGTCATAGCTGCTCTTAAGTTGTTGTAATTTAATCTTGAAGCTGCTGTGCATCTGCATAAGGTTTTATTTGTTCATGTGAATGCTGTATAAACAGTCTACTTAAGCTCATCTGAGGGTTTCATTTTAAGTTAAGCTGAAAGGAGCTCTTTCTTGTAGCAGCATGTATGAAGTTGTTGTATAAGAACTTCATGCAAGATAAAAGCTTAACTCAGTTCTCTTGCTGCTCATCAATAAATATGTGTAAATACACCTTCAGAGACTGATTCTGCCTCTTTGTTTAACTGTCAGTTTGCAGATGAAAAGCTGTTGACATGTTATGACAGCACTGCATGTGAAAGCAGAAGTTGATTCATTACTCTGATGTAAAAAACTTATCTCTGTCTGTGATTAAAACTTTTGACATGTCATGATGCTTAATAATGTCCTGAATAAACACTTCAATGAAGTCAGCAACTGACATTGTCTTCTGTATAAAAATATAATGAGTCATTTTAATCAACTTATCAATTATGATGAGGATTGAATTTCATGTTATATTTTCATATGTGCTGCTCAGTGGCAGGTCTGTAATGAAGTTCATTGTCATCATATGTCATGACACTTTTAAGACTGATAATGAGTTTAATAATCTGTATGATTTATGATGAGCTGGCTTCACCTTTTGACATTCAACACAGTCATGACAGTAACATTGTACATCTCTGACAGCATCAGATTAATCATAAGATCACTGCATTAATTTTGCAGTTCTTGACTTTCTGAAATGATCTGCAAAAACATCATCATGAAATCAACTGATCACTGCATTGTGAAGAGCAGAGTTCTGTGAAACATAAATCTTATCATCATAATGTATGACATCATTTATTTCTTGTCAACATTTTCATATATTTAACAGTATAAATGTCATATTTGGTTACATCTTTAATGTCATGATCATCTCAGGGTTCATATCTATATTCATATTTATCATCTCAGACTCAGTCAAGTTGTTTTTATCCTCAAGAGGGGTAGTTAATTCTTGTCATACTCATCATATCAAACTGTCTTTCAACTGCTCAGTATAAATTGCATGTTCAAGTTGTTTGATAAACATTCTTATATAAGCTGTTATCTCCTCACCTATTGATGAGTGAGTAGACATGAGTTGAAGCGCTTCAACAGTGTCAGCAGAAGCACTATCCTCAATTTAAAGATTAATAAGAATGTGACTTATGTCATCATTCATAACTGCAGTGTTTGCTGAGCTATTTTTGATTGAGTGCTGCTGAGGCTCTGCATATTTAAGCTCTCTTATTCAGTCATGACTTGCTTCTTAAGCATGTAGGTCATGAACTGCTGATGTTTCAATTGTATCATCAGCTTCAATATTCATCATATTAATATATTCATCACAGCTTGCTTCTTAAGCATGTAAATCATGAACTGCTGATGTTTCAGTCATGCTGTCAACTTCAGTATTCATCATATTGATATATTCATCACGGCTTACTTCTTCTTGAGCAGTTAAATTTCACACTGTTGATGTTCTGATGAGATCATCATCTTCAGTAATCATTGTACTGAGTAGGTGATGCACTGCTGATGTTTCAGTGATATCACTGACTTCATTCAACATGACACTCTTATCATTTTCATTATGACTTGCTTCTTTTTAAGCAGGTAGATTTCACACTGTTGATGTTTTAATGAGATTATCATCTTCAGTGTTCATTGTACTGATAATATTCATTATGACAGATATGATATTCTCTTGTCATGATTTCTGTCATACTGCTCTTAGTTGCAGTGTCATCACAGCAAGCATGTATAATTTCTTCTGTACTGACTTATAATTCTCACTTCTCAAGTGAAAGGACTGTTGCATTATTTCAATGACAGTTGAGGTACTGACAGTCTTCAGCAGTTCATAATCAGGTCATTTTAATAAATCATCAATAAAGTTCTTCTTGCCTTCTTGATATGTGACTTTAAAGTCATATTCAGCAAGCTTCTCAGCTCATTTGAGCTGCCTTCATGTGAGGTTTGAGGTAGTCATGAATCAAACAAGGTTTGCATGATCAATCAGTATGACAATTTGATGTCTAGCACCCTGACAGTAGTGTCATCAATGATGCATGACTTTCATGATGACAAGAAGCTCTTGCTCATCTGTATCATATCAAGTCTCAGTATTTAGCAGCTTCTTGCTGTAGTAAGTAATTAATAATCAGTGCAATTAACTGTCAACCTTGAAGTGTTGCATCAAGATTTCATTAATTGTGAATTCAGAGGCGTTCATTTCAACCCTCATGAGTTTGTTTTCATTGAAGTAGTGTAGTAATGAAGCACTCATGAAGATCTTCTTCAAAGCATTAAACACTTTTAATGCAGCTCATGAAAGTGAAGAAGAAGCAGATATGATGTTTTTTTATTATAATTTTCCTCTGACTTATGAGCTGCATGCTGAATAACTTGTGTTAAACCTCTGCAATGAGATTAAGCTGCTCTGCTTTCCTTCAATGTCTTGATGAGGAGCAGTTCAGTGAGTTGAAAAAAAACTTAATATAATTTTAATCTTCTTTTTATTCCTTTCTATTTTCAGAAGGTTTAACAGTGATGCTGTAATTCATGAGTAATCTCTTATAAACCTTCAGAAGAAGTTGATGAAGCTTAAAAAAATCTGCAATTCATGAACATTCTCTGAAGACAGTCATTCTTCAACAGTTTGAATTTTTTTTAAGTTCATGTATATGCCTTCTGTGTTGATCTTGAATCCTAGAAAGTTCACTTTCATTGCATTGAATGAGCACTTACTGATCTTAAGATGAAGATCATGATGTTGTAGTGCATCTAGTACTTGTCATACATGCTCTTCATGCTTAGACTCATCTTTGCTAAAGATCAAGATATCATTCAAGTAGATCATGCATGTGATGTTTAAAAACTCATCAAGTGCTTTATTAATGAAGGCTTGAAACATAGCAGGAGCATTCATGAGACTGAAAGACATAACAAGATATTTAAACAGCCTGAATCATGTTCAGAACACTGTTTTCCACTCATCTCTGCCCTTAATTCATATTCAATTATATGCATTCTTGCAGTTCAACTTAGTGAACTTCTTAGCTCCTTGAAGATGATTCAACATGTTTGATATAAGTGATAATGAGTAATGATTCTTAATAGTAATATCATTCAAGCGCTTATAATCAATGATTAATCATAGGCTGCCGTCTGATTTTGGTACAAACATAACAGGTGAAGTCACAGATGATATTAATTTGTGAATTATGCTTACTTTCATGACATCATCTAAATATACCTTCAGTACATCAAGCTTGACTGAGGACATCAAGTATAACTTTTTAAATGAAAGTTGCTGCCCTGATTTTCAGTCAATGACATGATCATGTGAATCTCTCTCAAGCAAAGACTGCTTCTCAGCTGCCTGAAATATGTCTGTGAAGTCATGATATTCAAGAGGTAATGTGTCATACACATCACTACTTCTGTCATAATGTAATGAGTTCATTTGAAGAGTATATTCTTTTATATTAATCATTAGGTCTGACAGTCCTATGAAGTGTTTCATAATGAAAAGGTTGTTCATATGTAAAATATTCTTCAGTGTCTTCTTTTCACTGACAGTGAATACTCAGTGTGCTGTGATATGCTTCATCTTTTTTCATAGGAATTTCCCCGTGTCATATTCATGATTCAGGTTTGCATTGACTAGGAATGATAATCTGAGGATGAAAGAAGCTGATGTGTTGTCTTGTGTGATAAGAAAGCAGCTGTTATAGTGATAAGGTTAACTGTTGATGTCATATGCAGTAATAGTCAATATGATGAATTTCAACAAGTCAATCATATTGCCTCATGCATTGACTTGAGCTTCATAGAGTTTAGTTTGTAAAGACAGTTCATTGACAACATATCATGTGATAATATTGCCTTGACTGTTATTGTTAATAATATATGAGTATTTTTTCTTCAGATCATTTCTTGTCATATGAGAGTTCACCTTTAACTGCCCTGATATCAGATGTGAGATATCATCAATGATAAGTAAAAAGATGAGCTGAAAGTTGACTGTGAATCATTTATTTACATCAATCACAGTAGTGACTGCTGTTGATCATCTCATCATACATTCATTTGTTCAATGATTAATGACTTCACACTTGATACAGAGGCCTGCTGCTTTTCATGCATTTACTTCATTCTTAAGAATAAAGTCTTTTTATCAACATGAGAGTTCTGTGAATGTCTGTGTTGTTGTCATAATCACTTTCTCCACAACTGATATGTGATTTAAATTTCAGCTTTGGTCATGATTACTTCCTTGATAGAAACCTCATGAATTGTTTTCTTTTTCATGATTAAATTGTTGAGGGTGAGAGGTTTATTATTCAGTGAAAAATTCTTTTCTGTCATAGTATGACGTCAGTGTTATACTTTTGTTTATATCATCAATTTTGTTTTAACAGTTCTTTTTAGTGTCTGAACAGCTTCAAAATGATTCATGATTAATGATGATGTCAAGATGTGCTGAAATTTTCTACACTGACTGTCTTGCAACCTGCGTCAGATCTCAACATCATAATTCAGTCAGAATGTGATGAGAAAGTCTTGATCATCAGTGATTTTAAATGAGTATTTCACTGATTTCCTTGTGTGAAGTTAAAAGAAAGCAGTAAAGTTCTGATAATCTGTTGTATCAAGAGGTGATTGTATCATGGCTGCAAAGTTCAACTGCATTGAAGATGATGATATTTTGTTCATTCATGTTTTCATCAGAGGATAGGTTCTTCTTCAGCATCTTCAGAAAATTGTTATAAATGATTTAAATGTGATCATGCTGCTTCTTCTGCTTTCATTAATCACTCATGACTGTTTTCTCTAGGTAGGTGCCTGCTCAGATGATGAAATCTCATTTGATAAGAAATTACTCTGACATCAGCTCCTGATTCTGATTGATTTCATTTAAATATTCTTGAAGTTTTTATCTCATGACTTTGACGCCTCCTGCATAAAGGTGAGGCTCTCATGACTTTACAAGATGTTAAAAAGAGGGAGGTGTGATGTCTGTCATAACTTAACATCATAATTCATGTGATGAACCTGCATCATTTCTTGAATTTGCTGTAATCATAGTTGAAAGATCTTCTTGCAGATGTTAATTAAACTCTCAGAGCTTCCTTTTATTGTCCTTAAACTCAATTTCTTGTCATACATGTTGTAATTATAATCACTGACGCTTGATGACCTCTTGATTATGAGCAGTGACTGCCTCAAAGTCTTTAATGATGTCATCAAGGTTGCCTGCAGTGATATGTTCATCATCATTAATGATGTCAGAAGTAGGAGTATTAATGACTGATAATATAAACCTGTTAATTGAAGGGCCTGTCTCAGCTTAATTATTAATTGTTTCACTGACCTGATGAGATCAAAGTGTTGATGTCATCATGTTTTATTTGCTTTCAATGTGACTGTTCACCTGAAGGTACTGAGTGATTAGTATGTAAGAGAGTGAATGTATGATGATCATCATATAAGAGTTGAACGGGGTGTTGTAGGCAATATAGTCATGATAAATCAATGCAATGATTATATGTTTTCTATTCAGTGGTAAAACTGATCACTGAGGAAGCAGGTTTCTGAACCTTCTTGTGAAGAGTTTTACTTGATGTCAAGGTGCTAGGCGCTGAGTCATCATATTTATATAATGTCGTACTATAGTGTCATACTATAGTGTCATACTAGTGTCATATTAGTGTTGTACTGTCATACTATTATATGATGACCTTGACACAGTATTCCTCTTCTCATGACGCCGTCCCTGAAGCCAACTGATCACTCATAAACTTAATTATGACGTCATAACAGTTGAGGTTGTTGAGTGAGCATGTTGAGCTTATAAGGTGATCATGTGAGACTGTATTAAAATAAGACTGATCACATGCCCTCATTTAATTGTGATGATATCACGCTGACAGTAAGCTTTCTTCATAATATAAACATTAAAAATCACAATGTTTACTGTAAGTTCAAAACACCTCTTTCCTTGTGTTTCTTCTTCATCATTTTTATTATGACATGTCATTGTACTTCTCATGACTTTTCTGCAGCTCATTGAGTGACTTGATGACTTCATGATATCATCTCTCATTGCAGAGGTGTTCACCTCATGAAGAGAGCATCATAAAGCTTGCAGCTCATGCTTCATTTGTGATGTCATACTTTCTGTCATACCTCATATGAATGCTAACATGATATATAAGCAATCAATACTTGAACTCTTGAACTCACGGCCACAGACAACAGTGAAGACCTGCCTTCATCAGGGAAGCTCATCAATCTCTGAGCTCAGTGTGATGAGGAGGGCTTTGAGTCAAAGTCAGTGAGTGAAACTGTGATGATCAACACCTTCAGAAAGAGATGAGGAAACAGGATGATAAAACTGACTGTTCAGTGTCTGAAGAGGGTCAGGTGTTTACCTTTAAGTGATGTCTTCAGCAGTGATTCCTGCTCTATGTGATGTCATGATGATACCTCACTGTCAACTCACATGCAGCAGGCTCATCATCATGAGTGTGTGATTTAAAAAAACCTTAATCACATGCTGTCAAGTACTGCTCACTGTGACTTTTGCAGAAGAGCTGAGATTAATCAATGCTTCATGTCATAAGTTAATTTAACCTGTGCTCATTGCACATCACTCTGCAACTTTCATGATTAATGTACAGTGAAGTCTCTGATCATCATTGTTTTAATTTTTAAAAAATTTAATGTTGTTGTCCTGCACATGCATGCTTATGATGACAGAAGGAGTGATGATACACTGTAAGTTTATCTTTCTTAATCCTCTTTTATTTTGTTTCATTTAATATGAATATGTTGTACTTATCATACTTATGACATTTTGCTTTCAAAATGGCTTCGACGACGGCCTCAAAAAATGGCCTTGAAAATGACTTAAGAAGGCGCCTTTTGAACTGACTTTCTTGACTACCATAAAGACTACCATAACTATTTGTATGTACTGGGTTAACCCAGAATTTTCTGGGTTTGGGTTAAATGGGTTGGGTTTTTTCTGGGTTGGGTTTAAAAAAGTATAACACACCACAAAACCCAACCCAAACCCAACCCAAACCCAAACCCACTGGGTAAAACCCAACCCATGGTGCAGCGTACTGATATCTTCATTTCACATTTGTTCAGCAGGTTAAGTGTTAAGCACATGAAGTGATCTTGACTGTGCACTCAGATTTCAATCATTTGTACATGTAAAGTCACTGAACTCTCTACATAACTCTTCTCAGTTCATTGAATTTCTAAGGGCTTGTTCAGCATTACTCACTTGCACTTCAGTATATGATAACTTCTTAATTTCAGTAGTTAATGACACTTGAAAGTGTACATGAACAAGGTCTGTGTAGTACCTGATGTAATGAAGCAGCAGGTGATGTGTATCAATAATAAAGTTTATAACATTTATCTCACAAACATCAAATGAATTTCAATGTTTGCATGAGGTATGAGAAGATAATTACTGCATTAACATCTTACTTAAACACTTAATCTCAATGAAAGGAGGAGGGTGTTTTGATAATAAAAAAACACTTCATTAATGAGAGATCACTTGCTTGATGAGACAGCACTTGATAAATGAAACTTTTAAGCATGAATTATCAACTGTTGTCACTGTTGTTGTTGTTGTTGATTGCTTTCATTGTTGTTAATATAGCAAACTGATGTTATGCCTGAGTGATGAAGTTTATGTTTATCATCAGTTTAACCTTATATGAAAAACCTACTTTGAGGGGCTGAAAACATCAGCAGCCTCATCATACAACTTTAATATTATATTCAACTCACTGTGATCAGTTCATTGAAATATTGCTGCAAAGACACAACTGATTATTTTTACTCATTATGAAATCTTCCTCTGATTTAACAGAGTCATCATTATCATCTTCATTATTTAATTTGTCTTCATCTTCATCACCTTTACTCTCTTCACTGTCTTTGAGCTCATATGTGCAGAATAATACATTATATAATTCACAACTCCCTCAAGCTGAGCCCTCTACAAAGTGATGACATGTTGAGAATTAAACCTCTTTTATGATTAATCTTGACAAACTGATACACATTCTTGATCTTTTTCACAACTGACACTGAACATTTCAGACTCTATTGAAGACTCTGATCATGAATCAAGGTGATCACTGACTATGAAAGTCATATTTCACTTTTAAAATCTTTATATATTTTGAGATATCAAGGAGACCTGATGAAGTCTTGAAATAAAAGAATTAAACAAGACTTATGAAGATACAAGAATGAGCAGAGGAGTGAAGATGCTTTAAAATGAGTTAAAAATTTTATTTAAAACACTCTGTTTTGAAAAATACACTGCTGATGAATTCACAGGGTCTTTGACTCATATGAGTAAGTTCATCAGCACAGTGCACATATTCACACCTTGCTGAATGAAACTTCTTCATGTTATTAATCATTCTTTAAACAAGTCACAGTCAGCTCCTGCTGAAGCAAAGTTTATAATAATATTATTAATACTCTGCTACACAATGCACTGAAATAACTGTGACAATCTTACAACTTTGATGAGCTTATACTTGTTTCAAGGTAAGAGCTGACAGAGGATGATTGATACAATGAATGAATTAAAACTGTTCAAATCATATAAGATAATTCAACACTGAATAAAGGAGTTAAATGAACTGAGTTAAAAGAAAGTTCATGAGATAAAAGTATCTTTCTCTGCAGTATTGACTTATGATAATTTTAAATACACAGATGACACCTGAGGGGAACATGCAGAAGATAAATAAACTTTTTAATTCATCATCACTGTCTTAATCTTTTCAGAACAGTGTATACCAGCTGAAAGATTATTACAAAGCATGTGAAGATCACACATTTCTTTGTAAATGATGAATATTGTGAAGAAATTATTATAAGATTATATTTATCATCTGGTATAACACATCTGTGATTAAAATACCACAATCAGTGTTAACAAGAAGCAGATTAAGAAGTACTTTCTTGAGATGATAATTAAATTAATTTATGTAACATGTTTTAAATTTATCATTCTATCATCTTTCTGAAGGACAATTATATCACTGATTGAGTTTATTATTATAAAACAAACTGCCTCTTATCCTCTTCAATCAGTCATGATGAATGAGAGCACAACTGTCAATAATATAATAATTCTGAAGAATGTCTTTCTGAATCAGCTCAATTATTAAACAGAGGACACTCAATTTCATAATAATATACAATTGATTTTTGAAGATTTGAAGACAGTGAAGAGAATGCACTCTGTGATCAACATTCAACATTCAACAGTGAAATTATCATTTGATAGAATGAGTTGATTGTTCTCAAGCTTTAATCTATGATATCTTCAACTGACTATGTTACAACTGATATACAAAGCACACTGAGATGCCAGCTCTTCACTGAATTAATTAACTTTACAATTTGCAGCAGATAAGTGAGATCAATCTGAGCTTGCAGAGTCAAACAAGTTTTAAGCTCTTAAAGATCTTATTTTACACAGTTATTATGCTCAAGTGAATGAGGTTCTTCTGTTAACTATGTGACATGATTCAGTTGCTGTTGATCTGAAAGATGAATGAATAGCATGAATTCAAGAGCACACTTCAACAAGTTGAATCAATCAACTTAATGTTCTACATGAGACTTTTTACCCTGATTCAACAGGTACAAATCAGAAGGGTGTATTAAATAATCATTAACAAAATCATGTTTAATTCTGCAATCATGTGAAGGCCTACATGCTCTTGTCTTACATCATTAAGCATGTGAACATTAAACTTCTTTGATGAGCCTTACAGGAGTGTTGTATCATGTTTTAATTAAAAACTGCAGAGAAGATTCAGTATGTCAGAGAACTCATTCAACAGTTACATGTTACAGACAGTGATGCATTCAGTGATGAATTACAGTGAGTCATTCTTGTTAACAGTCTTGTCAACCTTCACTCAAAGAACAATAATCATGATTACACATTTGAGATGAATCAACTTCTTGAGCTTCACAACAACATTATGAAATTCTTCTGAAGTGAATGATCTTTATTTACCTTGAGAATGAAGAAACTTCTGAAGCAGTGTGCATTAAATGAATGTTACCTTCAAAGACTAAAGGTCAGTATAAAGATCATGTTCAGCACATGACAATCTGATGATCACTCACTCAAAAGTGCATCTGAGGATATTCTTTTTATGATGAAGGACCTGATGCAGTCATTTTTAATTATAAAAGAGAAGTGCTTCACTGATTATGATGTCATTAACTTAAAAGAGGAAGGCATTTTACATTTAAATGAAAACATTGCACTGTACAATGCAGAGGCTCAAAATGGCTTCAGCTGAGAGGATGATAACATTAAAGGCACAGCAGAAGAGATCTTAACAAAATACTCAATGACTGCATTAAACTCTTTTATCATCATCTTCAAAGAACTTGAACTGATCTAGATTAAGGATAATCATTAAAATGAGTGATAATCTTTCTTTTGTAATCATAAGCAAAGGGAGGTAGGTTTATGTTTTATTCACTCAACACAGTTGATCATTTATTAACATTAAGATCAGTATCTGAAACTGATGTTGCATGTTTGATGTTTGATGTGCTCTTACATCATGCAATACTTGAAGAATCTTTCACTGAAGATTGACTTTTCAAGAATTTCTCATTGTTAAGTTACCTTTTTGTGAATTTCCTGATGTGAGCTTCAGACAATAAAGGTGAAGACAACTGAGATGATGAAGATTAAGATGAGGGAAATTGAGACAAGAGCAGTTGAGGTGACTGAGATGTTTATAAGAAAGATAATGAAGACATATTAAGAATGATCTTCATTATAATATTCAATGAAGATGATGTCTGTGAATCACTCTGCTTTTATAATTAACTGACTCATGTCTGCTTCTTGACAGATTTAAGTTCGCAGCAGTTCTGTTGTTACAGTTTTGTGAAACTCTTAAAAATCTTTCATGCTATCTTTTGATATTCTCAATCAGTAAACATTATTTTTTGTTATTTTTTCTCTCTCTTCTGATCATTTTGATCTGTTCATACTTTAAAGGCTGATGAATCTCTCACCTTGAAATTCAGTGCAGTTGAAGTAATAATAATGATCACAACTTCTTTTTAATTAAGTAACTTCTTCACACCTGCACTTCTTCACCTCTGCAGAGTGCTTAAATTCTTGATATCATTACCTCACTTGATAATCTGATTCAAGAGTAAATCTGACATGACAACAGTAAGCTGCACATGAAAGAAAGAAGCACAGAAAAGATTCTCTGCTTTCTTTTCACATCATTTCAGCAGTTTACCTCATTAATAAAACTCTTTCAGAGAGTCCTTGAAGTCACAGTTTAAAGAGACTGTCACTGCTTTATTAATCTTGTACTGAGGGTGACAGACAGTGCAGCATCATGTTAATTGAAATGTGATTATCACTTGATCTTGATAAGTGTTATCATCAAAGAATGTAAGGCTGCTCTGATGCATGCATATATTAAAATTCAGCAAATTAAACATTCTTGAAGTCATCTTCTTTCTTCATTCAGCATTCTTTCAATCACTGGTTTTACCTGTGATGAAAGAATCATTCTCAACACATCATGATGAATAAAGTAAAAGGAAGTCATCATGATCTTTTTCATTTTAAACAGCACAGCTCATACGCTGCATCATGAGTTGAGTTTGGGTTGGGTTTTAACTATTGTGACCCAACCCAGACTGGGTTGGGTTTTTTTTGGGTTGGGTCACACTGGGTTGGGTTTTTTTGGGTTTGGGTTGGGTTTTTCACTGGGTAACCCAGTTCAAGTTCACGTATATGACTCATCCAAACAGCTTTCAAAGCAGCTTCCAAAACGGCTTCCAAAACAGCCTTGGAAAACGGCCTTGGAAAACGGCCTTGGAAAACGGCTTCCAAAACGGCTTCGATGACGGCCTCGAACAACGGCTTTGATGACGGCCTCGAACAACGGCTTTGATGACGGCCTCGAACAACGGCTTTGATGACGGCCTCGAACAACGGCTTTGATGACGGCCTCGAACAACGGCTTTGATGACGGCCTCGAACAACGGCTTTGATGACGGCCTCGAACAACGGCTTTGATGACGGCCTCGAACAACGGCTTTGATGACGGCCTCGAACAACGGCTTTGATGACGGCCTCGAACAACGGCTTTGATGACGGCCTCGAACAACGGCTTTCAAAACGGCTTCCAAAACGGCCTCGAAAAATAGCTTCCAAAGCGACTTCCAAAACGCTTCCAAAATGGCTTCATCGACGGCCTCGAAGAACAGCTTCCAAAGTGACTTCCAAAACAGCTTTCAAAATGGCTTCGACGACGGCCTCGAAAAACAGCTTCCAAAGCGACTTCCAAAACGGCTTTCAAAATGGCTTCAACGACGGCCTCGAAAAACAGCTTCCAAAGTGACTTCCAAAACGGCTTTCAAAATGGCTTCGACGACGGCCTCAAAAAATGGCCTTGAAAATGGCTTAAGAAGGCGCCTTTTGAACTGACTTTCTTGACTATCATAAAGACTACCATAACTATTTGTATGTACTGAGTTAACCCAGAATTTTCTGGGTTTGGGTTAAATGGGTTGGGTTTTTTCTGGGTTGGGTTTTGACACGTATAACCCACCCCAAAACCCAACCCAAACCCAACACAAACCCAAACCCACTGGGTAAAACTCAACTCATGATGCAGCGTAACAGCTCATCTGTTGATACAGTGCTTGCATACTTAAAAGCAGTAATCACTGTACAATCTGTGTACAGTCTGAATTGTTAACACTCAGATCATAAGCATCAGTGGTTATCACAATACAGTATGCAGTACACTCAGGGTTTAATTGTCAGAATTCATCAGATGTTTTCTTCTTATTGTTGATCATCATCTGTGAGAAGATTAATCATACTCATTTAAAAGCTTCTGATGAATATTTAAGCTTCTTCATTCATTGTTAAAACAGCTCAACAGCCTGCTGAATGAAATGAATCTCATTCATGTATATGATTGTCTTCAGAATATCAAAGGAACTGATAACAGTTATTGAAAGTAAGAACTTCAAATTCAACATACTTTTTTAAAGATGTGCAAGGCAGTCAGCAGTCATGAAGATCTCAAGCCTGTTAATGAATGTTTAATGAATTATAACATCATTGTGAAATTCAGCATACTGCTTAACTTCCTGCAGAGTCTTGAAGTTCAAGGTGACAGAGATACTTAAAACAGATACATGTGCTGAGATTTAACTGTAAAGTATGTGCAACTTCTGATATTCTGACTGAAAGTTTCCTCATTCACTGACAAGATGTAGCTTATTAATCATCACAAGAATCAAACTGACTTGAAACAAAGACACATATAACACCTCTGTTTGAAATTGCTTCAACACTGCAATCTCAGGACTGACAAAGATTATAAGTGTTAATGTGACTGCCTCTGACAAAGTGAGGAGAGCTTATCATGAGTATAATCTTCAACATTAATAACTGCTCATGTTCTCTGATTATTGATCTCATCATTTAGAACAATTGACTTCACATTAAATAAATGTTTAAGCTTCTCAGCCTGCTTCTCCTCAAGCAATGATAACAGCATTATTATCAATGATATACTTGACTGATCTGCCTCAATCAATGATGCTGCTTAAAAGATGATGCTCTTGTTAAACCCTGTCTTGACAATGAGGATCAAGTCTGTTCAATTGTATATCAATGATTGAATAACCTTCAACTGTTTAAGTTTCAGGCACAGTTCAAACACCTCTGTTACATGACAATGAATACACTCATTCTGCTCCTCTGTTTTATTCACCCTGTCACTTAAACTCTGTATGAAGACAGTATTCTCAACAACATCACTGTCTACATTTGAGACATCCTTCAGTGTTTCATTTGATGCTCACTTCATTATTTTCATCAAATCATCTATGAATGACTGTCATTAATCTTGAGAGATTTATGTCCTCCTCACAATGATCTGGAAAGTGAACAGGTACTGAGACAGTGAACTCATGAGATATATAACAGAATTGACGCAGTAAAGTTGCTTGCAAGTTGACTCAGTGATTGCTTGAGGGTATGAGAGATGCTGAAGAAAGTTTGAGCTGATGTAATCATTTAATTTTGAAGATGCTGAGTCAGGGTTTTTCAACAAAATCAAGGACATCTTTTCTCACAAGTAATAACTCAACAACAGCATGTGCAATTTAAAATCTGACACCTGGATCTGATAGAGTAAGCAATATATAGTCAATTGTGCATATAGGTATATAATTATATCATTGTCATTGATGCTTTGACGTCATTGACGGGTGACAGGTGGAGGATTTGATGTGAAGTGATTTCATTTGAGTGTGATTATATCAACGTGAAGCGTTTTCATGAACATTTTTAAGATTACGCCCTCAGACCCTCCCCGGAAAATGCACACAGTCAGCATTTGTAGCTAATCCCAAAGGGCATTAGTGCACGGCTAGTTCTAGCCGAGGCAGGGGGGTCTGAGTGTCTGAGGCAATAAGCCGGGTTTGAGACTAGCTTGCTGACTAAGCAGCGCCCCACACTAGGGCTGGACGCCGGGCGTCGGGTCAAAATGAGTGGCAGTTCCAGGCAAAAGGATTCAGACTACTCTCAGCTACAAATGATTAACGGACTGTAATGTCTGGAAATCTTACTACTGCGGTTTTTAGAGTTCAATGGGTACAATATATGTGGGAGAATTCTCATTCTCAAGGCCCGAGGCTGGTGATTTGATCGGTAGGGGTCTCCCAGTTCAGATAGATCATACGTTCTGGACCCTACGGTCTTTTTCGTAGCTGTCGTAGTTATATCCACTGCTGCTGTGAAGTTCAGATGTGCTATCCTTGAATTCTCGACCTGCATCCTCCGTGATATCCGACCGTCAGATAGGAAGTTCAGCTCTGAAGGCGATGCTTGATTTTCCTGGTCATGTAGAAGGAAAGAGATGACACCCAACCTGGCCGTCTATGCTGTCGAGGCACTGGTCCGCCGGGAGTGCTTTGCGTATGGAGACGGCTGAAGCTGTGAGATAAGCTGTGCGAGGCTTGGGGGGGTTCGCCTTTGCGATTTCGTTAGTGAGGTGTCACGACCACCATACGATGCCGACAATGCTCGGATTAAGGGTATATGGGAAGTGTTTGCGGTCGAATGAAATTCGCCCTGGGAAAGAAAGCGGGCTATCTTCGAGGTTGAGATGTTTCCGGTTGTTGAGGCCGCCCGTGTTCGCCAGCATGGCCGACCTTGAACGCAGAGCGAGCTCTTATCATTGGCACCGCAGGGGCGACATTGGAAGCAGACCGCGTTCGTGTACTTGGCACAGCATCAGTCGAGTGTGATTGACTGAAGCCAGCTCAATCGAAGGAGCTTAGCCTGCGGGTGAAGCTACGCCACCGGCGCTGTTCGACTTCAGGCCTGCGCGGTAACTTTGGTGCTGGAGTATGGATAAAGAGGGGCGCCGACATTATCGGCACCTCCCATTCACGCTCAGATCCAACAAGACAGACCATGTACGGCATGAGACTTCCCCAGAGGTAATCAGATTCGACGGTAGACATGCATGCTAGGGCTGAAAGGGTCTCAACAACGCTGTCATCTCTTGGCCATATAGCAGGAATGGAATTAGAAGTCTGATAGATGATAAGGAAACCGCAGGCATGAATTACTCTGGTAGGCTTGAACACAAACAATTGGTCCTCGATACGTAGTACCGGGTTCTACATCGCAGAGATCGTATATTCCGCCCAGCCTGTAGACCGTACTCCCACAGGCGGGCAAAGTGATAATCTTTTCCATGGCTGGTCGTTGTAAACAGCAACCGGAGATACTTGGAAAGAAATGCGAATTACTCAATGCAGCTCGAACGCTACAAGCAGGACACTTTTTCAGCACTAGTAAGCTGTGCAGACAGAGGAACTCCCGCGCCAACAGGCTTCTGCCCCGGCGGACTTGAACACCGGACGGAGAATAGCAACAGATAGACAGCTTGCGAGATCCGCTCCGAGCAAGGAGAGTGAAGCAACAGCAGATCGGTGGTCTTACTGTGGGGATCAAAAGGGCAGGTGGATCTGATGAGTCGTGTAGTTATCCGGGTGGATACGCACAAGAGTCAAGCATTCCCATAGCGGTATCTCAATTCCGCTGACCGCATTAAAACACTGGAGATCGTTCCTGTGTTTAGCAATGAATATTGGCAATCAGCATGTTTCAAGGTGTAAGTAGTGGGGGCAGTGACAGCAAAACACCTATCACGGATGCATTGCCTTTTGGGATACGAAACTTGCAAGAATCTCATTCTTCAAGGGGTTGAGGTGGTACAAGGAAGAAGTTACCGCAGCTGTGCAAGTCCACCCGGCCAAGCTCCGGAGGTCGGTGATATGCTTTCTCCGAGGCCAACTTTGTGTTATAGCAATCAGTCACAGCTCACAACTTATGTGGAGCAAGGAATGCTCCTTTTTAACGCCGGCGATGTCACCGATCTGTCAGACGTATAGGCATATGCGTTCTAGGGGCTAGCCTTTGGCCTCGATCCAGATTGTGAGGAGATAAGGACCAGTAGGCTCAGGAAGGTCGCGACAATAGTCTGAAGCGCAAGGACTCGCTTGCCCCTGGAACTGTGTAACGCACGCAGGGTGACCCTTGTTTCCTTTAAAGCAAAGGCGGACGTTGTGAAAGCCTCCCCAAGATTGTGGCCTGTAGAACCCGGCTATTGATAACTCCAGGTAGGCAGACAAGCAAATTAGGGTGCGTTTGACCAAGCAGTCAAGACAGCCAAATCGCCTCAGTGTCAACTGGGCTGTACCATGACCTGAGACCTGGTGCAGGATTACAAACTCGCGTGCCACGCGTGGAGTATGCATTTCACCAAAGATCTTGAGATAAGACTCGTCTGCGGGACAAACAGGGAAGTCTGGAACTGCATGAGATGAAACATTTAAGCAACTGTTGTAGCCCCCATCTCGGTCGAGCATCATCCAGTGTCACTCGTTCACTGCTTCCAACGGTTTTCCACGGGATTGCAGTTTTGCGCAACGCTGAAGGACCTCAGATGCAAACACGTGGCGTACTACAACCCCTTGGTCGAGCAGAAGAGAATGCGATGGAAGAGGAAATTAGAATCCAAGACCTTCTATGTAAAGTCCGTTGCTACGGAGTTCGACGCCGTTGTTGTTTGCGTGAAGCAATCGTAAGGTGACTTTGGCGTGCTGGAGAAGTTGAAGCAGGCCAAAGTGACGTGGTTCGAAAGTGATTGGAGCCGACTGGTCGTGCGTTTAAGGTTTAAGATTGTGGACGCTATGGCGCAATCGGGTCTAGCATCTGACTGGGCAGCCTTTTCCGTTTTCTCATCCATTGAAGCACGCGTCAGTATTCGCCCCGGCCAAGTATGAGCTCATCCACTTCACGAACAAACCAGGGGATCACTGTTGAATTTCGCCGATTCGCCGCCGAGCAGACGTCATTGGGGCAGGGGTTTAGGGCAGGGGTTCCTAGCAAGAGAAGCAGTCACGTCATGGGTGTACGTATGTTTTGGCTTAGCGAAAAGCTCCTTAACATGTATATTAACGGCTTGAAAGCCTCAAGTTTCTGCTTTCTTCCTCACGTTCATTTATATTATTTGGGTGATATTTAGGCAGATACAATACATTTATTTGGTCTCTATATCGTTCCATTACACAACAGGTTATGAGCCTCATGCTCCCTCTCTGCTCCCCTGCTCCCTCGGTGCTCCCTCTAAAGCGGCCCTGCTCCCTTTCCCGAGCCGAAACGGCAATTCCCAATCCTAGGTTCGGGGGTTATATAGTAACCTCTAAGCTGACACCAACATGTGACTGACGGCTGACTAAGGCGTTGCCGCCGGGCTAATGCCCACTCGTGCTCCCTCACTGCTCCCTGTCTGCTCCCTTTAAGGCGCCCCTACTCCCTTGCCTGAGCGGAAATGGCAAGCATTAATCCTGCCCTTTGCTGAGGCGTATCAAGAACGCGGTATTCACAATGACCAAGTCTTTAACCCTTATTGCGCCGACTATTTCTCAAAGAGTCTTTGCGCAGCTTACTATCGACCACAAGAGGAGACGCTATCATGAAACGATGACGGCAACCGGAGTGAATTCGCGTCTAAGCCAAGTCGAAGTTCAAGCACTCATGACTTTTCGCGATGATCTGAGGAACGTGTTGCCTGTTGATGATTAGCCCTGAAAGGGGTGGGTGAGAGACGATTTAGGCTTATTGATTGAGACAGCGAGTGAGCATTGCTTAATTAGATGCAAAATGCTCTTCTCTTAGCTAGACTAGACACTCTTGACGCTTGGTAACCCGTGCAAGGACCGAGAATAGACGAACGAGACGAAGAAGAGAAAAAGAAAAAAAAAACATAGGTTCCTTGAAGCAATGGCTCTCTTGCAACAATCCACGATGAGATTTAGCAAAATATGATGTATGAATCTTGATAGCTAGTTGGAGAGCTGTAAGCCCTCCTTCAGTGTGTTCTCCTCGTCAAATTTATACCCTGTGGCCATGTGCTCCTCCTGTGGAGTTTGGGATGCCGAATATCTTCGGGCTATGGCTAGTTTTTCGGATTCGGTGACGCTGAGTGCGGGGAGAAGCAGGGACTTCCATGCGCTCAAAGTTTAGCCAAATCATGGCAAGTAGTCCTCTATCGTGTGACACCCACTGGCCTCACTTTTTTACACATTACTTTGCCCACGTTACTAAGCGAGTGATCAGCTCAAGTAGGTCCTAAATTCGTCCTAAATGTCCTCGAATGTTGAATTATCAGTGCAGGGCGAAGAGACTGTGGGCAATCAGCAATTTGATTCTGTTCAGACACGTATTTCTAGCATGTAGGCTAAGAAGAGCTCTTCCCCGCAAGGCCCATGACACAACCCGTAGCCGCATCACATCTTTGCAAGATCCAGAAGGGAGTAAAACCAAGGTCGCCAAGTCGTCTCTGCCCACTGCACTACCAGGTGCAGAACAGCAATAATCTTATAAATGTCAAAGCAATTACGCGTATTGCCAATGTCAATCTTCTGCCAAATAACAGTCCTCCCCTCTTCAGGTGAAGGCTGATGCGAAATAATGAGAAGATGCCAATCATGGCCTTGCGCAATCACAAGCGGCATTGCCGGAATGCGCAAATTTGCTGCTGCTTCATCCCCTACGAGCTTCTGGAGCCGCTTGAACAGGGCACTTGTCCAGATGGCGAGCTGGGGCTTACCGTCTGTCCAAGACTTGTCTGATGCTTTTGTCTCGATATTGACTGCGATCGGAGTTTGCCTGACGTTATTTGCCGTGGTGTGATTCCAGCTCTTAACTGTCGCGGGCGCGAGAGGTTGTAATTGTAGAAATGCCTTTTTGATCCGATCGTCTGGTACCAACACAATACCGTAATCGACAACTCGCTTTGGTAATGAGACTTCGGCGAGGGTAGGAGGATCTATAGAGGCGGTTTTTCTGGACAAAGGGCTATGTCAGCGTCCTGGTCCAAGGTCCAATATAACATGCATATCATTGTGGGGACGTACAACGATTTCACAGCCAGACGTTGCGCGTAACGCGAGGTTCCTACTGCCATGTTTATCAAAGCTTTATGTATATCCTCGTTCCAACTGTTCTCGTGCTCTCGGTCGCTCTCGCATTGGATTGCTGCACTGACGAGATTCAGAACAGGTGTCAGATCCGGCATGATACCCGTTTCACGGCGTTTGGAGAAGTCGTTAGCCCAGGTGTAATTGAATCGCGTACGATCTCTTGGATCTAAGCGACTTCGAGAACTTCGTAGGGTTGCCAACTCGCCATCCTATCATTGGCGAACATTAGCTTCGTCGAATCCTGCAAGTCAGAGCGTCATCCTCACATTGTATCCCAGTATCCCAACACCATCCGCAAGGAGCTGTGCTTCTGCTCGCATCTTCTCCACATTTTCCAGTATGCTCGCCTCCGCGCTTCCAAAGTCGAGAACTTTGATAGGATGCTCAAGGTCTTCCAGTTGAGCCATCTGTTTCGAAGGACTCATTCGACCACTCTTATGCGACTCCAGCTCAGAATTGGCGGCTGAGCTTTGACTCTGTGCATCGAAAACTTCAGGTAGCGCAACAGACGATACAACGAACTCCCCCTCTACCATTCCTATGTTGCGCTTCTTTGAAGGCCGGGGCGTCTTCTCTGGGTCGACCAATGTGTTCCCCTCTTCCATGGCGACTGAGAAGCAACGTTTATGCCACTGAGGGCGCGGAGACCTGGAGTTGCCAGAGATCTGATGGAGGCTAGAAATAGGAGGTAAATTGATTCTGTCACCGAGCAAGCGATAGAGTCAGTCGTTCGCGTCTGCAAAGAGAACCGCCAAATCCAGGTAGGGACGTACGCTTCTTGCTGGACACTGCAAGTTTGATCGATCCAGACTTCGATATCGATCATTGCAAGTCAAAACCGTAGGATAGGGAAGGTACTAGACGATGCAATTTGTCGTATACGTTGTGTAACGCAATACTTATTTGCGCTTGCTTTGTTTACATCGGAGATAAGGAGGACTTATCTGGGGGTGAATTTTGGTGCGTTATTACGCGAATACGCCGCTAAGGCGATTACGCCCGACAATAAGCCGCTGAGGCAGTAGGTGGTCACTGGCGCCACCACCCCAGCGTCACAATTTAATTCTGAGGCGCGGAACAACTTCATAGCAATATAATCATCACACTCCATCTTTGGTTCACTTGAATCGGTGCAAAATTGACTGAGTTATGAATTTTTTCTTACATGGAGTATATACGCAGTCCTGTAGCCCTATTAGTGAACTGTCACGCAACGTCAGCATGGCCGCTACAGGTCTAGAAATTTGAATTTAGAAGCTTTATATCAATCAATTGAAGGCCTCAAAGTATGAATAAGATCAGGTGATAATCAATGTTGATATACTACAGACTACCTCAAGTGACTGAGCTCCTCTCCTTCCCTCCTCCTCCCCCTACGCCCTCCACCCCCCCCC